>CAUYRH010066575.1:0-31380 GCA_963574655.1 Perodicticus potto | reverse complement strand
ATATATGGGATTGTTGGCTTTTTTCATGTGGATGAATTTGAGTTCTCTATAGATCCTGGTTATCAAGCTTTTGTCTGATTCAAAATATGCAAATATTCTTTCCCATTGTGTAGGTTGTCTATTTGCTTTGGTTGTTGTCTCCTTAGCTGTACAGAAGCTTTTGAGTTTCATTAAGTCCCATTTGTTTATTTTTGTGGTTGTTGCAATTGCCATGGCAGTCTTCTTCATGAAGTCTTTCCCCAGGCCAATATCTTCCAGTGTTTTTCCTATGCTTTCTTTCAGGATTTTTATTGTGTCATGCCTTAAATTTAAGTCCTTTATCCATCTTGAATCAATTTTCGTGAGTGGAGAAAGGTGAGGGTCCAGTTTCAGTCTTTTACATGTGGTGAAAATATTTTAACGTTGACTATGTTGATGGCTGACTTATCTGTCCATAGACTAAGAGGCACTGAATGCATTGAATACTCTAAATGAGTGAATTATATGGCATGTGAATTATATCTTAATAAAACTACTTAAACATTAAAAAAATATTAGAGACACTTGTTATGACTTGTTGGAATCCTTGGGTCTATATGGAAATCTTTGTGGAATATGAGTCAGTAGTCCAACTTCTCAATGAAATAGGTAGTAGTCAGTTTCAAAGCAGAGAACCACGAGGCCTATTCACCTGGTAGATTACCTGTTCAGGGCTGTATAATCTTGGACAAAGTATATGAATTTTCCTAAGCCTAGGTTTCCTCATCTGGGAAGGGGGGCACATTAGATTCTGTGGTGCTCCTAGGCTCATGACATGTGGCAGTCTCTACTTGTGTCCTTTTGCTGTGAGAGATAAAGCATCATAAAACAAAGCTGCTTGGAGCTCAGTGCCATGTTTTTTTTTTTTTTTTTTTTAATTGCCCTTTACTTTGCCTCTATCTTTGTACACCAGGCGGTAGCACTCTTTTGGGAGCTGTGGGTGCTAACAGCTGATAGACTTGCTGCGCATGACTTGAGTTGAGTTGAGTATAAGATCCAGCAGAGTGAAGGGAACCCTTTGGGTCAAGTCAGTTTAAAGCCTACAGGACTGAAAGGTACCAGGGAGCTCTTAAAAGTAAAAGTATGACCGTTGATTTGGACCATAGCAAATGTACATCCTTTCTTATCTAAATAGCTGTAAGCAGACTTTCAGTATAACACAACATTCAAATTAGCCTTGCCCTTAAATCCCATCCCTCAACCCAATCCTCTCTGTCTACTGAAGCCTATGTCTCTTCTTAGACCCAGCGCTTAAAGCTTTTCCTGGGGCCTCTAGTTGTCACCTATATTGGAATGATGAGATTTTTCACAATCATGATTCATAAGGTGGTATGTTTTTTCACTAGTGTGGTTAATCAATTTTGGGGTTTATCATAGACAGACAGGTGATAGATTGATAACATGTTGCCTTCACTCCTTCCCCCCTTCACTCTCTATGCCAAACCACCATTGTATCTACCTGTGGTCAGCATAGGGTTAGGTATCAAATAGATGTTAAATACATGATCTTTACTAGGGGTGGATTGTTTGGGCTCAGGAGTTCAAGACCAGCTTGAGTAAGAGTGAGACCCCATCTCTACTAAAAATAGATAACCAGTCATAGTGGCATGTGCCTGTAGTTATAGCTACTCGGGAAGCTGAGGCAAGAGCATTGCTCAAGCCCAAGAGTTTGAGGTTGCTGTGAGCTATGATGCCATGGCACTCTACCCAGGACAACAGAGTGAGACTCTGTCTCAACAAAACAAAACAACCCCCCCTAAAAAACAACCCCCTCCCCAAAACCCACTTAAGACATTACTTATTGGCAAGGTACAGTGGTTCACACCTTTAATCCTAGCACTTTGGGAGACCTAGGTGGGTGGATTGCTTGAGCTCAGGAATTCAAGACCAGTCTGAGCAAGAGCGAGAGCCCATCTCTACTAAAAATAGAACTATTACCTGTGTGTGTGGTAGGTGCCTGTAGTCCCACTTACTTGAGAGGCTGAGGTGAGAGGATTACTTGAACCCAGGAGTTTGAGGTTGCTGTAAGCTATGATAATGCCATACCACTCTACCCAGAGCACAGAGTGAGACTCTGTCTCCAAACAAACAAATAAACAAAGGACCTTTATTAGCATGGATACAACAAGAGTTCTATAAGTCAATGACTTCTCTACTGTGGTTTCCTCTTGACTATCTGGAGAAGTTTTCAATACTTGTGCACAACTCGATGAGGAGTAGACTGTGTTGTAAGTGAAAGTGGGACCAAGCTTGGTGTGAGACCATGGCACGTGCCCTGCATAAGGGGGTAAACCACTGCCCACTGATTATAGCAGGAGATGTGCAGGCTCCATACTGTCAAATCTGCCTTGTTTTGAAAAATTTGAAATCCAGACTTTCTAAAATGTTGGCCAAGACATTTAAAATACTACCATCGGGCGGTGCCCATACTCAGTGGGTAGGGCACCAGCCATATACCCTGAGGCTGGTGGGTTCGAACCTAGCCGGGCCTACTAGACAACAATGGCAACAACAACAATAAAATTAGCCAGGCATTGTGGTGGACACCTGTAGTCCCAGCTACTTGGGAGGCTGAGGGAAGAGAATTGCTTAAGCCTAAGAGTTTGAGGTTGCTGTGAGCTATGAAGCCATGGCATTCTACCCAGGGCCATAGCTTGAGACTCTGTCTCAAAAATAAACAAACAAATAAATAAATATGTTACCATGGACAGCTCAGTATGGGGGAATCAACAGAACAGGATAGAGAGCTCAAGAATAGGCCCATGTATGTGGCAATTTGATAAATAATCACAGTGGTGCCTCAGTTAGTTCGGGGCACCACAGTGGAGGCCCGTTGCCTGGGTGGCTTGTAAACAGTGCTTCCAAGAGTTCCAATAAAGCCTGACTTTGTGTTGAGAGTTTCCAGGAGTCTCAGTAATTGAGCCTCCTTTGCATTGTCATGGAAGAGGCTCATCTCTGACTCATGAAACTGGGGGACACCACAGACCGTTCTCTGGCGACCACGTGCAGGACCGGTGGGCGTACAAACCAGTGAGGCCATTCTCGGGGAGCACGTGGAAGCATTTAATGAACTCTTTCTCTTGGAGTAACCCCAGGGAAATTCTTGTGCAGATCCACCCCTTGTAGTTTACGCCACTTACCCCGGTGTGATTTCCGTTATAGCACCTCCATTCACTCTTGAAGTGTCCTGATTTGGACAATATATTTCGTGATGACCATAATGCCGGATGATGTCACACTGTGTTGTTTATGGCAGCAGAGCGCAGGAGACATCTCAGCCGCTTAGCACTCAGGGAGCAAAGTCCAACGTGGTAGGTTTAATAAGTGAGACATCATTTAGTAGTGAGAAGCAATGAACTGGGGGTACACGGGAGGGAGGAAGACGTGGTTTGCTAACGGAAGACATTTGCAAGGAAGGGAGCAAGCTGTCCCGGGCTCCTCGGAGCTGGCTCTATAGGTGCCACTTGGCTCCCCACCCCGGCCACCCTGGGTTCCTACATGTCCACATCCCGGTCCAGACAGGGTCCACTGCACTGTGCCTTCCATTTCCACCCACACCCCAGAAGCCTATGCATTCCCCTTCCTACACGAGGTTTCTGCAGTTAACACCCAATCTGGTCTTTTCCTGACCCTAGCCCTTGAGCGTCTTAGATCCCAGAGAAAATGGCGTATGCTGCCCCCCAATCTCAAGCCTCTTGCATGGCAAGAACAGGATGCTCCATCACTTAGAGTCCCTGAAACCCTCAACCCAAAATCGGACTTTATTTGAACCCTTGGAAGTGTTTCAAGGCTCCTCTGCCAGGAGGAGATAATCGAGGTAACTGAGGCAATCCCAGAGTACCCTCATGTCATCACCTGAACCCCCAAAGTAACGAACATGCTGGCCTGAGATGATGCCACGTCTCTAGGGCTAGCACCTTCATGATTAGCAGGTGGCATGGAGACTAGAGACACCTCTCCCCCTCGCCCCAGTGGTTGTAGTCATGCGCAAGGAACCCCCTCTCCCTCTGTACCAAGAAACTGCCCCTTTGGTTTTGGAGCCGGGGACAGGTCATTCTTCCTGCAGAATAGGGCTGGGCTGGCTCAGATGAAGCCCCACAGGAGGGAGGACATCGCATTTTTCTTCTTTCCCCTTCTGGGCCCTTGGGCTTTATCCTCAGCAGCCTGGTCTCTGTCCCCGGCACTTCTTTGGCTGTGGGCATGAAGAGGTTACAGCAGCCCTGGAGCCTGCTGGGCTGAGTTAGCACTTCCCTCCGCAGCCAGAATATCTCCAAGTAAAGGCCCTTTTGCATCACGAAATAGGGGTGGCAGGAGGCTGCGGCCCCCGCTGCAGCAGGTCGGAGCAGGGCTCCGTGACGGTGCCCCACCGCCTAGCCGCACACTGCGGGAGCAGAGGAGGAGCCGGGGACCCCAGGAGGTCCGGAGCTGCAGAGAGCTCGCGGTGCGCCCTTCGCGCTCTGCCCCTGACTGCAACGGGACGTGGGGGACCCGGGACCGCGGCGCTCGCGCGGGGACGTGGGGACGCAGGAGCCCAGCGCGGCCGCTGCGGGGAGCCGGGCGGCGCCTGCGAGGCCAGCGCCCGGGGAGCCCCGGGCAGCCTCGCTCCCTGCCCTGCTCCGCCGCCCAAAGAGACGCAGCTGAGCCTGGCAGCCCATTGCCTGCAGCTGGCGCTGGAGGCGGCGCTGCAGCTGAGCAGCTCCCCTGGACTCTACCCGTTCCAGGGGACCCCAGCGGGCGCAGACTGGGCATCTAATCTCTGTCATCCCTTCAGGACAAGAGGAAGCAACTCCTGGTGGGGGGCAGGAAGGGGAACTCAGAACTTAGATTTTTCTCTTGCTTGGAATTCCTGCAGCTGGGCCAGATGTGCTGAGCCCTGAAGGGTTTTTGACTTCACCTGTGTTTGAAAAAGACGGCAAGGAAAGGGCGGTAAGAGGAAGAAACACTGCAAACTTTGGGGACGGGGACATTTTCTTGGTATGCCACCATGACCTTTGTTCAGACGCTCTAGGGGTCTGGATGCTGCCACATGACCAACACCAAAGACCCCCAAAGAGCCATGGAATCCACGCTGGCGACATCCAGTTCTGCCACAGGCCCGGTCACCTTCTCCCACGTCTTTGGTCAGCAGTGCCAACTTATGGAAGCAGGTAGGAAGCGTGTCCCAGGATGTGCCCGGAGACCCGGTAGCCGCGCGTTATCCAGGGTCACCAACAGCAGGGTCTGTACTTTCTCTGTGTCATCTAGGGATGACTCCACTGAGCCAGTGGCTTGACTGTCTGACATTTATCACTTTAAACAGCAAAGTTCTCAGGGCTTGCCAGGAGACTGAACGTGCCCCTTGGGGGTGGCGAGTGAGGGTCCCGATTTGTCTTTCATTGCTGGCTTTCTCTGTGGTCAGCTGGAGGGTGACGGGGTGTGCGTCAGGAGGGATCTGACGATGCAGTCACTGTGGCCATCTCTTGGGAGTAGGTGCCAATCCCGGACTCGTGGCCTTTCTGTCACATTGCCTATCTCCGATCCTGGGAGTGGTATTTACTCATGCCTCACCAGCCACTGCTGGGGTCACTTTGATGCTCGTGGCAGCTTCTGCTCTGAGCAGCCTCTCCGAGCCTTTAGCCCTGCTGTGGGAATCACTCACTAGTCTTTGCTGGGGAATTTGCCTTCCAAATGGCTCATGTTTTACACAAAATGGAAAAGTTGGAGTGGGTTGCAGCCCTAACCGGTGCCAGCCATCTTGTTAGGATGTGTTTGGTCACAGAGGAAACCAGGTGAGGGCAGGTGGCTCGGTGTGAACAGTTACCCTGCTCCAGCCCACAGATGGGGCTTGATAGGGCTTTGACTTAGATGGAGTCATGTAAGAAATAGGACACCTGTTTTCCTGCTTTTTCTGGGTTTATGCCTGTTGGGAAAAGGAATATGTGTTCCTCCAGTGGTTTCCCGGGTGTCAAAGTATTAAATGTACATTTCGGCTGTGAGTCTCAGGAGGATGGAGAAGAGCATGGTTAGAGTCTGGGGGCACCTCTCTTAAGTGAGAGGTCTTGATGCTTCATTGTATGACCTTGGAAATTGCAGACCCCACTCTTTCCCTGGGTTGTCACCAGCTGCAAAACAAGAGATCTGGATTCAGGCCTGCGAGGTCCATCCAGGCCTGTGGTTCTGTGGGCTCAGAGGAGCACAGCTCAGTGAGAAGGCAAACTTGGGCTGGTTTCTAAGACTGGATATGTCTGCACAGAGAGGCAGCAGGTGGATTGGGCGTGTGAGGGCTCTGGAGCTGAACGCTAGGATTTGAGTCCTGTGTGGCTCCAGGAAAGTTACTCAGCCTCTCTGGGCCTCAGTTTTCTTGTCTATAAAATGAAGATACTAAACACTCCCTCAGAAAGTCATTGCAAACATTAAATAATATGTGGAAAACATCCTTGTTAAGGCATCTCTGCTGGCAGGGAGGACCACAGCGCCTTTGGTCGTAGAAGGTGAAGGTGTTGAATATCCATCTTTATGCCCCCAGCCTGATTCTGGTTTGTCCAGGTTGAAAGTCCCCTGCTCGACCCATCTATGTGGTATTTAATCTGTACTGGCCCAGGTGCGTCTCCTACACAGGAGGAGGGCTGAGAGGCTTGCCTGGACCAGGGTTCCCTGTGCCTTCTGCTTCTCTGAGGAGCCCATGGGGAGGCAGATTGGATTTCTTTCTTTCTTTTTCTTTTTCTTTTTTTTTTTTGCAGCTTTTTGGCTGGGGCTGGGTTTGAACTTGCCACTTCCGGTATATGGGGCCAGTGCTCTAGTCCTTGAGCCACAGGCGCCGCGCAAGCAGATTAGATTTCTGAAGTGTCTCCCTGAGGCTTCTCTCACTTTCACCAAGGCCTAAATCAGGCCATGAAATCCTTTGTCTCCTTGGAAAAAAAAAAAAAAAAAAGGGCAGCGCCTGCGGCTCAGTGGCCCCATATACCGAGGGTGGCCGGTACTGGAACCTGGCCCCAGCCAAACTGCAACAAAAAATAGCTGGACGTTGTGGTGGGTGCTGGTAGTCCCAGCTACTCAGGAGGCTGAGGCAAGAGAATCGCCTGACCCCAAGAGCTAGAGGTTGCTGTGAGCTGTGATGCCATGGCACTCTACTGAGGGCAACAAAGTGAGACTCTGTCTCTAAAAAAAAAAAAAAAAAAAAAAAAATGCTTCTGTCAAGAGAGCAATGTGAGATGGAATAATAATGACCAGTAGACTCCAGAGAGAACCTTTTCCTCAAAGAAAAAACGCCAAGAGAGATAATTAACCTGAGTCAAAAGGGCTCACTCAGTTAAGAGGCACCAAGAGCTGAGCGCAAACACAGATACGTCTCCAGCCAGCCATTGCAGCCCGGTTAGTATCACAAATACGATCTTAAATGTATGTGAAAATCAGTCCCAGACTCCAGGGGCTCACTGCCAGGTTCATCATGCCTGTTCCCAAGTCAGCGGTGCCACCAGTTCCGTGCATTCATGGAGTAGCTACTAAGCGCTGTGCGTGGCACTGGGAGCACGGAGATCTGGGTAGGTTATGGCCTGTGCTCAAGGGTGTGATAATGTACCAGGTGGTAAATGGAAAGCAAGGTGTACAGAGGAGAAGATACTTACACACCACGTGACTTTGTAATGATACCGTTTTCTGGACTACCCTTCCTCTCTGTTTTGCATGAACGATCTCACCCAATTTTGAAAGACCCTTGCCAATTTCCACAGGCAGAAGAAACACTCAGGGCTGGCCTGCGTGCTCACATTCATGCCTTTTGGGATAAGTCCTGGCCTGACACTCAAACTTGTGCCTTTAACCTCAGACTCTCATGGTCCCTGATGATGACTTGGGCTGATTTTTTATACTTGTGAGTATCTCATGTTATACTCACAGTGAGCGGAATAGAGAAATACCAGCACACTGAGTCCAAATTAAGGGTCCTTTATTGATCGGCTGGGCCAAGAGTGAGCTCATGCCTCAAAGTCTCTTGACCCCTAGAAGCAGGGATCAAGAGGGGTGGAAACCTTTCAGTAGGGGAGGGGGAGTTCTTAATACAAGCTGCATTTGACAAGAACCAACAGCTGCTAAGGGGAGTCCTTACATGGGGCAGCTAGGGGTTTTGCAGTTATTACTGAAAAAGTTATTCTTTCAGCTGAGCTTCCTGTCTTAAAGGGGGAGTGTTGAAAGCCCTTAGCAAGATGGAATTGGGATATAACATTCCCCCCTGGTCTTATGTCCAAGTGAAACCCTTGACTCTTGGTCTGAGTCTTGCTTGCCTACCCCTACTTAATATGGGGGTCAGGGTTGTAGACATAACCAACAATCAAAAGCTAAATCTAGTTGAGAAAGATGATGCATACCATTTAACATACTTAACAGAATAGAAAGCAAAGTGTTACAATGGGTGGTTCAATTGTGTAAATGGTCCCACTGGTCTTAGGGGGGGGTCCTGGGCGGCACAATTAACTATATTGGGCCAGCCTGTGCAGGAAAGAAATCAAGATTGTAAGTCTTAGCTTAAGAGGGGAGGTCTCATACATGATTTCATAAGAACTAAAACCTGCTCTATATGGAGTACACCTTGCTGAGAGTTGCTAAGGGCAGGAGCTCTCCTTTCCACCAGACTCTTTAATGAGTTTGGTTAAAGTTTCTTTTAGGGTCCAGTTCATTCTTTCTACTTGTTCCAAGCTTTGGGGCCGGTAGGCACAGCGGAGGTTCCACTGTATACCTAGGGCTTTACTAATTGCTTGGGTCAAACACTGATCCATTATCTGAGCCAATTGAAAGAGGTAGCTCATAGGCTCAGTGACTGTGGCTCAACGGGTTAAGGCACCAGCCACGTACACCTGAGCTAGCAGGTTCGAATGCAGCCCAGGCCGTCAAACAACAGTGACGCCTGCAACCGAAAAATGGCCGGGTGTTGTGGAGGGCTCCTGTAGTCCCAGCTACTTGGGAGGTGGAGGCAAGAGACTCGCTTGAGCCCAGGAATTGGAGGTTGCTGTGATGCCACAGCACTCTATCCAGGGTGACAGCTTGAGGCTCTGTCTCAAAAAAAAAAAAAAAAAAAAGAGGTAGCCCACATCAAGGAATAATCTCATTTAGATTTTGTGTGTGGGTGAACTTCAGTTGTAGCTGATCAAGCAGTAGGCTCTGGCATTGGGCGAGTCTGGTATTTGACCACCTTCTGTTGGGAACTTAAAACCACTCCCAGGAAGTGACATCACAATATCCTGCCTTCTTCAGGTGTTTGGCTGTTTCCAGCATCTTACTGAGGTGGTCCAAGGGCATAGTCAGTAGGGGCTCAGGCTGTGTGCTCTTAACCTCAGTGCGGCTGGGTACTTCCCCTGTCCATCTTTTCCCTGGCCCCACAAATGCTTGTCCAGGCACCGCTGCTGACCTAGCATTTGGCTGTGTCTCCACAGAGGGCTCTTGTCCCCCCCCCCCCGGCTGGCAGGTGTTGGTTTGGTGACCCAACCTTTGCAGGCAGCAGCGTGTGGGGATTTCACGTCTGTGCCAGGCTCTGTCCCTGTGACACTGTAGTTAATGTCTGGCTTGCTTCATTTGGGAGGAAAGCATTTCTGCAGGCTTCCTTGGCTTGATCAGAACAACTAAAGTCATTCTGTCCACGACTTTGTGCTGACTCTGCATGGATCCAGGCCCAGCTCAAGGAGGAGGGAGGTGAGGACAGGAAGGTGACAGACTTATGCACCGGGACTACTGGTGCTCTACAAAGCTCCCCATTGACATAATTAGCTAAGGTCAGTCCGCTGCCCCGTGGCGTGCAGAAACTCAGGCAAATGCAAGGCATGCCCGCCTGTCTGTCTCTTGTCTGCCAGGTTGGAACCTGGTGCTGGGATCTGGTGATCTTTTCCCTTTATTATCATGTTCCTTCTGGAAGCTGCCAGGGGAGCACCTTTCCTTGCCTCTTGAACAATATAGGGACCTTCCAAATATGCAGCCTGTATGTATTTGGAAGCCACTTGCCAGATTTATAATCAAGAGGGGAGGGAACTTACATTCACGGCATCTTCTGGGAGCCGAGCACATTGGGCACCTTTGCCAAAGTTAAACAGATGAAGATGAGCAAAGAGAGAGCGCTTACTTCCCGTCTGTCCATCCATGGGAACAGGAGCACTGTTTTCAGGTTTCACTGTAAACCCCCTTGCAGCGAGGGGTGTACAGGACCTGCTCCTTGCTGGCTGTTTCTCCAATGGCAAGAGCAACACTTGGAAGAGTCATTGTGGTTACCCTCCGGCACTTGAGCACAACCACAGGTGACACTTAGTACTTATTCTGGGGTGGTCAGAGTGCCAAGGGTTGTACATGCTACCTTGTTTGATCCTTATTCCATCTTCTTTAGACAAGTAAAATCATCCTCAGTTTATGGATGGGGAAACTGAGGCCCATAGAGGGAAGTATTTCTCTTAACTAGTTGGTGATTGAGCCAGGATTCAAATTCAAGCCATCTGGATCTGAAGTCTCTATTCCCAGTCTCCCTTCCAGACTCTCCCGAAATTCATTTCCAGAAATGCTGGTTGAACGTCTACGCCAGCAAATCAGTGTTTGTGGAGTGATCGTGGAATCTGTTCCGCCGGGGTTACAGTTACTCTTCATCATGTGTTGCGGTGTGATTTCCGTCTGTTGATGTCGTCTGTGTTAGAGTCCAAACTTCCCGAGGTCAGGATCTATGTATTGGACACCTGCGAGTCCTTCAGACCTTCTATGGTGTTGGCAAGCCCGCAGCTGTCATCAGGAAGATGTTGATGTGTCTGAAACCGAATCATTAGTCATTTTACAGGATGCCTGCCATCCTCAGGAGAAGCTGTTAGCGCAAGAAAATGGTGCTAGTGGAATCTGGCAAAGCAAAACTATGGTTGTGTTCATACTCTTTCTCAAGACTAATTCTCCTTGGTAGTTCCCAAGGTAGCTTGAGGAGTTGGGGGCGGTGGGGAGACAGTTTATTTCGATAGCCCCTCGCGCTGATAGAATCGAGTACTCTGAACTCTAGGCCTTAAAGGGAAAGACATATGTCAGGCATGGTGGGCTGTGGGGTGGGCACCAGACACTCCTGTCTCTCCTCCAGCAGTCCCTCCTGGCCCAATCTCCCACCTTAGTCCTCAGGTAGAGATTTCCCTCCCGGTCCCTGCTGCTCTCCTTGAGATTCGTGCAATGGATGATGCATGTACTTGCTGTCAGGGACATGTCTTAGACCACCACTTGACCTTGAGAAATTCCCACCAGTCTTGTTTATTTGGGGAAAAACCAACATGGCCCAGCTGGGTCCTTACAGCACTGCAATAAGCGGCGTGTGGGGCGGCGCCTGTGGCTCAAGGAGTAGGGCGCCAGCCCTATATGCCAGAGGTGGCGGGTTCAAACCCAGCCCCAGCCAAAAAAAAAAAAAAAAAAAGCGGTGTGTGCATTCATCCTGGCTGGTGAGCGCCACAGTCTTCCCTAGTGTCATCAGATCAGAAGCAGGCTTATTTCTCCAGAGACCTATTTATCAGAGGCAGGGGCACATGATTCCTAGCGTGGATGTAAGCACTCCATGTCTGAGGTTCAAATCCCAGTTCTGCTGTTGACTAGCTGTGTGACCGTGGGCCAGTAACTTAACTTCTCTGGGCCATGCTTTTCTCATCTCCAAAATAAGGATAATGGTTTACTATTTTGTAGGGCGGTGGTGAACCTGGCAGTGAGTTGCTGTGTATAAAGTGTGTATCACAGTGCTTGGCACAGCATGCATTGTATAGAAATATACACTATTTATTGTTAGCGCAATTGCTGTATCTTGTGTAGGGAGACAAAGTTTAGCGACATCAGGAATTAAAACATTTCGTGTGGTCAGGTCTTTCTGCAAAAAATTCTACCATTCTATTTCAAGCAAAAATTTTCTACTTGTTTTCCTTGGCGAATTGTTGCTATTAAAAAAAAAAAAAAAAAACTCAAAATTTTTTCTTTCTTGCATTCCCATGACCAAGAATCAACCGGGTCATGAAAATTTCCACCCTCCCAGCACAAAAGGAATTTTTAAAGAAGGGTCCTCGTTGGATGCAGTTTGCCTGGGGTTTGTGTCTTTCTTGCTGGTATAATTAACAGTATGGGTATTCATTCTCAGGCATGTCTTTGTTTGCATGTTAAATTACACGGTTACCCTTAATAAGGGGCAGCTGAGCAAATAAAATTTAAATATTACTTAAACAAAACATAGAGCAGCTGATCCCAGAGGAAGTGGTTTAAGGTTAAAAAGACAGTCACAGGAAGAAGCGGATATTTGGTCTGAAACGGGGGCCAGACGGGTCAGGAAAGCTGGGTGTTGTAACCATAGGACCAGCTTAAACCAATTAACCATTGTTTAAGTTGTTACAGATGGCACAGAGCAAGAATTGCAAGTCATACAGCCTGGGCTTGTGCAATGGGAAAGGCTTTCACCTCCTAATTGTTAACACCGTCTGCCTAGCAGACCAGCAGCATTGGCATCACCTGGGACTAGCTAGCAATGCCACAAATGGTTGACTCGCCCCCAGACAGGGAGACAGATTTGAGCACAGCTTCCGTCTCCTTATCAATCAATCAAACCTTTTCTTTTCTCCAAAGCCAGTGCCATGATATTAGCTCCCTTGCATCAGGAAGCAAGCCCCAATGCTCAGTGACAGGACTGTCAGGTTGTCAATGCTGCCAGATCTTATTTTCCAAGAGAAACCCAGAGTGTTAATTTTCTTATGAAACCTCCCGATTTGTGGCTATGTATTACCAAATGAAAGATTTAAAATTCTAGAGGGTCAGACTCGACAGCTAAGCCCTGCCTGTCGGCCACCAGGTTCCAGTCCTAGCTGGCAGATTTTCTGTGCCAGTTTTTAGGTTGCTTCCAGCATCGGCTACATTGTTGCCTGTCATCTTGTTTCACACTGTACACGAGTTATCTCAGCATTTGGCCCACCTCTGAGTTCTGTCACACGTGAACACACGTGTTTCTGCAGCTATCAGGTCAGCTTCTCAGAGTCCTTGCTCATTCCTCGTGTTTCATCTGTGTGATAGAGTAGGTGGCGGGGTTGGGGTAAGTGTACTTTTTTTGAGCCACTGCTTTGTTCTCCTTCTTCTGAGTCTTGAGGACCTGAACACTTGGCAGGGGATAGGGAGTAGAAACAAAAACACATAGTCCTGAGGCCCGAGCATGACAGTTTTTGACTGGTTTATCCAGTCACGAAAGGGAAGAAGGTCTCAGCTGAACCGTTAGTGCAGCCCAGGGTGGTCAGCAACAGAACTGGCTCTCTGTTTGCAATGGCAGCACGGGGCAGCACGGAAGGGCACGGGGAATGGTTCTGGATTTGGTGAGATGGTGGGATGTGTTGCTGGGAAAGAAGGATAACAGCCTGTTTGGGGATTATTCCCCCCTCCCAACTTATTCTTTCAGCAATCCCACCTTACCCTTGATCTTACCCTTACTTACCATTATTCTTCAGAAAGTAATGGAATTGAATGACTAGTAGGTTTTCCTCTTGAAGCTGGCCTCCATGATACCAAAAGCACAATAAGGAGTGGGGCTTTAAAGGTGCTTTACCTTCCCCAGGGGGGAGGTGACATATACTAAGCCACTAAGCCTTTAGAGTTGACCCCACTCTTGGACGTGTTTACTTGATCCCTTTAACTTCATCTGGGGTGTTTCCATTAGGCTCAATGGGGGTAATCTGAACCAGCTTCTAAAAATTCTTGAGTTGATTCCCCTCATTTTTATTCCCCAAACCTGGTAGTTCCCAGGGTAGGGGAGCTGGTGGGATGAAGAGACATTAAAAAATGGATAAAAAAATACAGTTATTAAGAATAAGACCCAGTGCTCAATAACACAGTAGGATGACGGTAGTTGACAATGGTCTATTGTATATTTCAAAATAGCAAGAAGAGAAGAAGTCAAATGTTCCCAGAAGAGAGAAACATATTTGAGGTGATTCATACCCCAATCACCCTGATTTGATCATTATAACTATGACTGTATTGAAATAGCATGCGTACCCTCCCAATGTGTATACCTATTACGCATCCATCAGTTCCTTTTTTTTTTTTGGAGACAGAGTCTCATTTTGTCTACCCTAAGTAGAGTGCTGTGGTATCACAGCTCACGGCAACCTCAGCTCTTGGGCTAGGGCAATTCTCTTGCCTCAGCCTCCTGAGTACCTGGGACTACAGGCGCCCACCACAATGCCTGGCTATTTTTGTTGCAGTGGCCACTGCTGTTTTAGCTAGCCGGGGCCAGGTTCAAACCCATTACCCTCAGTATGTGGGGCTGGCACCCTGCCCACTGAGCCACAGGTGTTGCCCAGGGGCAAAACTTTTAACCAGTCAAGTTTTTCCTCTTCCTTCCAAATGAAAAGGAGTGGCTCCAGGATGATTCCGGGGACATACCTGGGGAGTGAGCAAAGCTCAGCCCTGGCTTGTCATCACCAGGTAAGAAGGAATCAAGAAGGGTTTCTATGCAGCTCAGTGGGAAACCCCAAGCAGTGTGGATTATTGGGAGGCTTAACCATGGTAAGGTGATATTGGAGAGGGAGAGAGTGTAAAAGTCTTGCTGTAAAACACTGTGAAAATGTAAAAATAATGTATGGTGATGTGCTGGGATTCCCACCTCCCCCACCTCTTTGGTGACACTTACACCTTGATGAATGACCCATTTCTGGTTTATTTTAGGTTCTTAGACCACATCTTTCTTTCGGACATCAGTTCCTCTGACCGAGTCAGATCTCATCTATCTTTCTAAGGAGATGAGGAAGAAGGCAGATGAAAAAGACGCAGAGTTTGAGCTTTTACACCCGCCCTTTATATCAGCTATGCTCTCTCGTGCCTGCATTCACTTTTTGTTTTAATCTGCAGAGTCTAGTGACTGGGAGGGCGGCTCAACCTTGGCCCCAAAGGGAGGGTCAGTCCAGCCAGCTCCCACCTAAGGATGAAGACAAAGCCACGGTGGCATCTAAGGGGCCAGACCTGCTCCAGTCACATTTCAGGACTTCTGGAACTTAAAATCTTCGTTCTGATCTCCTTGAAGTCATTATCAGTTACCTATCCTGAGCAGAAGTCAGTCCAGTTCAAGAAAGAACTGGCTTGGGAAGAGGTGTAAACAAAAGAAGAGAGGAGAGAGTTTTCATCGCTGCCAGGGACCGAGAGGACAGCTGAGCTGGACAAGGACAGCCAGGCTCAGGAGAGGGCAGGGGGGATCTGGAGCTGCTCTGAGCAGGGAAGGCTCCTGGAGACCTGAAAGGTGCAGTCTTGGTCCTGGTTCTGTGATGACAAGTGACTCTAATAAGGAATGTGCGTGCGTGGGGGTCCCTCTGAGTCTCTGGTGACTGCAGCCCCAGTTGGGAGCACAATAGGAACCAGGAAGAGGTGAGGGCTCCCGTCCCTTTGTCAGAAGAGAGATGGGGGCACCCCTCAGAGATAGTCTGCCAGGAGCACGGAAAGGTCTGTCTGGAAATGGAGGCAGGGCCTGCAAGCAGATCAGCCCTTCACACGAGGCAGTCGTCGAAGGGCTGGAGCGAGCCACTAGAACCGTGACTTTTGGTGTGCCACAGAAAAGTTTAAAGATCATTTATTATTTTCAGAGGAAATTTAAATCGCAATGTTTTACTCTTTTTTGTTTGCACAACATAATTTAAGCATGCCGTGGAAATTAACTGTAAGTTCAAGTGCACCATGAGATTAAAAAGGTTGAAAACATTGGACTAGAGATGGGATTAGCCAGAGAGGGATAGAGTCAATGGGAAGGCAGGAGGGATAGCCCTGGGCATCCTTCCCGCAGCCACCTTAGCACAGAAGGAAATGGCCGGTGCCCAGACAGGTGAAAGGGAATAGCAACTCAGGAAGAAAAGCCCTCACATCTCCTCCGTGCCCCCTCCAAAGAAACACTCCCATAGCTTGTTAGGGAGAGAATATTGGAGAATGCCCAGGTTGAAAAGTTGGATTCTAGGGACCAGGCCAGTCACAGGTGAGGCGATCACAGAGGGTTGGGATCAGTCCGCAACTGGAGGCCAAGGCCAGACATAGCAAAGTCCTCACGGCTGGATCCCCAATATTTTTAGTTTTATTTTGGCCACTGTTGTTGAGTGAGATCAACCGGTTGTAGATTTCTAAGCTGAGTTATTTCCTCTCAGCATGGAGGTGAGATATTCCTCTGTCTTTTTAGCTTCTGGTGTTGCTGTCGGCCTCGGTTGATCTCGGGGCCATTTCTCTGTGTGTGATCTGACTTTGCTTTTCAAATCTTTGTCCTCGAACCTCTGGAGGTTCACTACGATGTGTCTAGGGGCAGATCTAATTTTATGTTTGCTATTTGGGGTCTGTGCTTCTCAGATGTGTGCAGATTTCCATCTCAGTTTTGAAAAAAGCTTAACTCCTTATTTCTTTGGAAAATGATTCTTTTCTGTTTGTTCTCTCCCCACCTTTAGCAATTCCTTGATGACCTCCACTGGACTTCTTAGTCTGAACTCTTTTTCTTAATTCTCCATCTTTGTCTCTTTGCTGCATTTGGGATAATGACTTTAAAAAACTCTCTTCTGCTTCATTAATTTTCTTTCTAGCTGTGTCTCATCTTTAGTTGAATTCAGACAGTCCATTTTTCATTTAATGTCTTTTTTTAACCTCTAGGAGTTCTAATTGAGTGGTTTTCAAACCTTTCAGGTTTCTTTTTTTTTAATCTTTTGTCTCTCTTGCTCTTATCTGTAATTTATTTAAAATCATAATTATAAAGGAATTTTATAATCAATTTCTGGTGCTCCTGGATACAATTCATCTGTTTTTTTGAGATGGTGTCTAATGTACTTTGTAAGTTTGGATTTTGAGATCACTCTGGTACTTTTATCTGTGAGATATCATTACCATAGATGAAGTTAATTTCTTGGCTGGGGACTTCTATGAATTTGAATCCCAACTCATTTGAGGTCAGGCTTAGGGGTCATGAGTGATTAAGGAGCTCATGCCCAGGCCCCCTAATCCAGGATGCAGACTGAAGCGGATGGGGCCTGTCTCCCTTTGCCTCTGTGCAGCACCTGTCTCCAAATCTCTCCTGTCTCTGATGACGCTGTGTCCTCTGAGATAGCTTGTGAGTGTATGTGTGGGGAGTGTGCTGCAGTTCTAGCCCCCCCATCACAGCATAACCTTGTCATCCACCTCCTATGGCCACAAAGCTCCAGTATGTGTTTTACAAGATCAGCAAATGCCTCTGAACAGCCAATGCTTTATTTAGTGTGTGTGATCGCTCTGGTTTTCGCCTTTGTGTCAGTTTGCTTTGTGGATGCCTTAGTTTCCTATGTCTGTTATAATGAATTACCACTGCTGCCCATCAACCTCAAACTCTTGGGCTCACGCGATCCTCTTGCCTCAGCCTCCCAAGTAGGTGGGACTACAGGCACCTGCCCCAACACCTGGTTAGTTTTTAGAGACAGGGTCTGACTCTTGCTCAGCCTGGTCTCAAATTCCTCAAATTCGGGGCTCAGAACAACAGAAATCTATTCTCTCACTGTTCTGGAGGCCAGAAGTCACTGGACTGGAACCAGAATCTCGATGGGGGCTGCGTCCCCTCCAGTGGTTACCATCTTGCCTCCATGGTGCCATCACTCGTTCTCTTTTGTTTGTGAGCTCCCTCTGGTCTCTCCCTTGGGGACACTTGTGATGGTGTTTAGTGTCCACTCGGGTGACAATCCAGGGTCACCGCTCTGTCACCAGAGCCTTAACTTAGTCACAATCACAGAGACCCTGCCCCAATTGTGTAACATTTACCGGTTCCAGGGACTAGGATGCGGGTATCTTTGGGGGGTCATTTTTGAGCCTACCATAGTAGATTTCCTTTACTGTAAGAGTTTATTTCCTTTATTTCTGAGGATGTTCATCATATTTCCAAATGTTTTATAGCCTTTCCCCCTGCCCTGCCTGTTCACCATATTCATTCCCTAAAAAAGAAATGTGCCAGAGAATCTCAAGGCTGGAGGGAGAAATAACTGGCCACCTGGACTGGGCTGCTTTTCCAAGGGCAGGAGGATGACGATGCTGGCTTGTGCGGGAGAGAGGCACTTGGCAGGAAGGCTGGGCTTAGCTCATGCTGGCCAGATGCTGCTGTCTGGAGTGGCCAGGCTGGCCCGCGTTCCCTGGCTGACCACATCCTGTTCTTCTGGCTTCCATGTATGTGGTTGAGCCTGGTTTCTCCTTCCACCTGACCCCTGGAATCTTCCATTCTCATAGCCAGGAGCAGCCCTCGTATCTGTTCCTCGTTATCCCCTTTGCTTCAGACACTGGGTGAGACCTTACCCGGGACTGTCACGGGAACGCGCTCTGTGCCCTTGGGCCTCCTGCAGGGTGTGGCCCCTCCTCAGCCCCATCCCCAGGAGAGAGGACGTGTTCCTGAAAATACATCCTGCAGTAAAGCTTCATGCCTAGGACAGCCAGGCAGGCTGACCGGGAAGCTAAGCTGTGCTTCCTGTGATCCTTTGGAAACTTAGATTCCCAGCCTGTGTAAAGCCTGTTGCAAAGTGAAGCCACCAGTGTCCTTGGGTGACATGTGGAGTGGTTGGGGGGTCTTCTTGGCTCTATTAACTGAAATTTGAAGAAATTCCTACATGGGCAGTTTTGTTCCCATCTTCTTTTTGAGACAGAGTCTCACTTTGTCATCCTGGGTAGAGTGCTGTGGCATCATAGCTCACAGCAATCTCAAACTTTTGTTTTTTTGAGACAGAGTCTCACTTTGTCACCCTCGGTAAAGTGCTGTGCTGTCACAGCTCACAGCAACGTCCAACTCCTGGGCTTAGGCGATTCTCTTGCCTTAGCCTCCCGAGTAGCTGGGACTACAGGTGGTTGCCACAATGCCTGGCTATTTTTTTTGTTGCAGTTTGGCAGGGGCCAGGTTCGAACCCGCCACCCTTGGTATATGGGACTGGTGCCCTACTCACTGAGCCCCAGGTGCTGCCCATCAACCTCAAACTCTTGGGCTCATGTGATCCTCTTGCCTCAGCCTCCCAAGTAGGTGGGACTACAGGCATCTGCCACAACACCCAGTTATTTTTTAGAGACAGGGTCTGACTCTTGCTCAGCCTGGTCTCAAATTCCTGAGCTCAAGCTATCCGCCTGCCCCGGCCTCCCAGGGTACTGGGATACCAGGCGTGAGCCACCACACCTGGTCATTTCTGCCTCCCTGATGTGATGTCCCTGTCCTCTGTTAGTGGCTGAAACTTTGGTGGAAAGTGTTTTTGCACCTGAAGTTCCCTAGAGAGGTTCCATCAAGAAAAGGAAGCTTCTTGGTGCCACAAGGCACCCCTCCAGGCGCAGGGCCCCAGTGGGAAGCACAGTTTTATTTGTTTGTTTTTTTGAGGCAGTCTCATTATGTCGCCCTTGGTAGAGTGCATGGCGTTACAGCTCATAGCAACGTCAAACTCTTGGGTTCAAGTGATTCTCTTGTCTCAGTCTTCTGAGTAGCTGAGACTACAGGTGCCCATCACAATGCCTGGCTATTTTTAGAGGTGGGGTCTTGCTCTTGCTCAGGCTGGTCTTAAACCTGTGAGCTCAGGCAATCCACCTGCCTTGCCCAGAGTGCTGGGATTACAGGAGTGAGCCATCGCCCCCAGTCCTGAGAAGCACATTTGTGTCTTCCCGCAATGAGGTTGAGTTGCCCTGGGGGAAAGACCTTTAGCAACTGTGTCAGGGGGTTGGCAAGGTGGACTCCAGAGCCTAACTCAGTGTCTGGCTAGCAGGGGCCGGCAGAGAAGACCCCTGCCCAGGGCTGTGGGTACAGGCATGGCGAAGGAGTGGCAGGATTAGGGGTATAGTCTTCTGAGGGCTACACTCTGGCGTGTGTGTGTGGATGTCTTGGAATGACCTAGGCTGGTGCTATGCCATCTCTCCAGCCTTAGAACAGAGGCACAGGCCCTCTTATCCAGAAGGAGATTCTAAAGGTGACCTGTCCCTGGAGCCACTGGCATTATCCTTGTGTCCAATAACCCTTCAGAAACAAACCTTTTCTATCCTTTCCCAGTTTCAAAAGGTTTTCTGGAAAACACAAGGCCAGGGGAGTCCGGTAACTTCCAGGCTAGGTTCTGGTGAAAGCTCTGTCTACCAGTAGATGTTTCTGGATGGGCGTGAGAGTAACTTCTCTAACTGTAACATTTTTTGGCTTGAATGATGCCTCTGCTTGCCCGTGCTGGGTGAAGTTATGAGATTGTACGGTCCACAGAGAAGCAGAGCCTGTGTTTATCCTGGAGTCGATTCTCTGAGAACTGCAGTCTGAAGCCCGCCGTCCTGGTGCATACCTCACGTTCACAGTATGGATTCGCGATTTTAGAAGCAGAAGGGAAGGGAAGGCAAAGAAGGTTTGGTCTCCACTGACCTGCAGAAACTTAATAATTTAAAGAAAGCTCCAGCCATGTTGCAGCACTCAATTTTTCTACTTGAAACAGAATATTAGGGTTTTGTTTTATACTGAAGATGTTGTTTATTTTTAGGTACGTCCAGGAGCCTCTAACCAGGGTTGTGCAGAAAGCGGGGCTGCCCGTGGAAAACAGGCAGCGTCAACTTATTGTCTTGTGATTTAGACTCTAGTGGGAAGGACCAGCCACTTTCTTTTGGAGGTGGTAATAAGGGTCGTGAGAAAGTTAAGGGGCTTCGGAGAAGTACAGCTTTCGTGCACAAAGCTTATTGCTGCGGGCCAAGGCTTAGCTTCTTTGGCTTGGAGGACTTTTTGGCCATGAAAGCTCCGGCTGGATATAGCTCATTCCCCTGAGTACTAAGTGTTAATTAAAAATCCCGTTTGTCAGGTGATGCCACCCTGGTTGTCCCCAATTGAAACAAAAGTTCCTTTGTGGTCCCTGGCACTTGGGAATAGAACCCTGGAGCCATGTCCAGGCCAGAAGGCGGCCGGCTGAGACTGAATGGCTCTTCTTGGGAAAGTGTTGATCACGGAGAAGTGAGACTAGCAGAGCCGAAGAAGAAGCTTTTGTTATTATCTTGTCCCTGGTAGGCTGTAGAATTGTGGGGCCTGCACGCCACATTCAGGGGTCATTAACTTCTCAAGTGGGGGAGCAGGCGTGAGCTGGGATGCTGAGCTGCAAAAGTTGTGAGGGTGTGGGTGGAAATCTATAGTCACAGGACCTGAACTTGGCCCAAACAGCACCGTGGCACAGGTGCGAAGAGCGTCCTTGAGCTGGAGGAGGACATAACATAAACACGTTTTATAAGACCAGAGAGAGGAAGCACCAGGCAACTCCTGGGGGTGCTTTCTCTTGCTTTATTTACAAGTAAAGCTTGTGAGTTCACCTCTTCTCCTGGCTCTTCCCATGACCTGGAAACAGATGAAGTCCATTGTCTCAGTACAGGTGCCTGTAAATTCTCTCTTGTCCCCATGAGTTCTGTTGCATTTGGGTGGCATTTAGGCATAAACCTTTCTTTTGGAAATACCAGGTTATTAATGATCCCATTAGCCAGCCTGAATTGTGGGGCTGGTTGACACACCTTCTAATTTCACTGTTTTTTTTTTTTTAAGAGAGAGAGTCTCACTTTATTGCCCTGGGTAGAGTGCCGTAGCATCATAGCTCACAGCAACCTCAAACTCTTGGACTCTAGTGATTCCCTTGCCTCAGCCTCCTGAGTAGCTGGGACTACAGGTGCTTGCCACAACGCCTGGCTAGTTTGTCTATTTGAGGGGGTAGGGAGTGACCCTGAGATAGAATAGGTGCGGAAAGAGTCCCCTATTCACCCTTTTTGCCCTCCCAAGCTGGGAAAAAGAGATCTACATCTACCCTCCTTGTCCCTGAAAGAAGAACACAGCCTTTTGTAGTTTTAAGATGTTTTTATTGTTAGGGATCCCAGGAGAGAGGGAGAGAACCAAACAGGCTTATTCCCTGATTGAAGTCACCCCAGATGCTGCCCAGAGTAGGCCTTTTAGACGCACTTTGTTGTTACTGCCGCTGTTTCAGAACCTGTAGGCTGGGTGCAGTTGCTTCCTACCCCCTCAAATGGACTTTTTACACCCTGCTTTGCTACCTGCCTGTCCCTATACCACACATTTTCTGCAGAGATGCACAAAATCAATATTCAGTGCCTGGGCTTGTTTAAGATAAAATGTCTTCCTGGATTTCTTAGGATGAAAGCCTGGTTTGCAAAGGTAATGGGACTAATTAAGCACTTATGAGGGCAGAAGACTCCCTCCGGCAGGCTTATTGAAAAATCTGGTCGGAGTTAAACCCTGTGAGGATAAGGTGGGGTAAGCGGAGGGCTGGAACTATAGCTGGGAGACGGGAAGCAGCTCTGGCCCCAATGTCAAGCTGGCTTCATGGAACCCACTTCAAACATGGAGGCTCCAGGGACCCTCATTCAAACCCACGTGGCGGTTGTCTGGCTCACAACTGATCAGGGAGGCTGATCAGGAAGAGCCCGATGCCACCCCTCGGAATGGACATTTGGACTGGGTACTTCAAATGAGGCTTAGCTCCCACCCGATTTCTAGGCGCTTTTCCGTAATAAGAAGCGGTGATAATTCATGATGGTTAACAGGGAGGGGATGTGATTCTCCTGCTTTGCGACGCCAAAGGGAAACGTCATCTCCCTCGTGGGCTATAATAACTCTCCTATTTTAAAGATTTCGTGTTCAAATCCACCCCATAATACATGCCACTTAGACGGCCAGGTTGAGGCACTTGAGTATGTTTGTGTAATAATCTTTTTACCTGTCTCTGCCTTGTAATATAACTTAATATACAGGGTGGCCATGAAGTTTCAATCGTACACGCCCTTTATGGCCGCCCTGGATTATATCCTTGTGCCCTTAAATCAAAATTTTATAAGGCACGATGCATTTCTGCCAAAAGGAAAAACATGACTGATGAAGAATAAAAAAACCATCTGCTAGAGGTTGGTTTTGGCCTTGGGGCCTGAGACGTCCCTTCTAGGTGACTGGACAAGAGCGTAGAAGAAGGTAAGGGTGTGGGTTTGGTGTCAGATTTGAGTTCTGGCCGTGCTCAGCTGTTTATTGATCTCGTGACTTGGGACAAGTTATTTTTTCCCCTTTGTTATTGTTTTAAATCTCTCTAAACCACAGCTCTTTACGTATCATGGTGGTGGCAATAAGGTAGGAACTACGCGGGTTACATGAAAGGGCCTGGAAAGGGTTTGAGGACCAGGTGCTTGGAGCAGCACAGAGACCAGTTGTCACTGCCCAGAGGCAGCCTCCTTGGCTTCCCGCTGAGTCACCCAGCACACAGGTCACATCTTAGTCCTGGTAAGCGCCCCGGCACTTCAGCTCTCCCAGCTCAGGAGAAAATTCTATTTTCCCCCCATGTCTAAGGAGTCTGTGGTGCTTCCTCATGGAAGCTGGTTTATTGGGGCTATTTCAGAGGCTGCTGTGTTGGTGATTTGTCCAAATCATATGAGAGCGCACACTTCAGATCAAAGGCCCCGGGAAACTGTGGACCTCTTTCTTTATAAGAAAAGCTCCGTGTAAGATGCTCCAATTAACTCAACTTCCTGGGGCCAGGGCTGAGCTTTTCTTCCTTCACGTCTTAGAGGAAGACACTGAGATAAAGGAAGAGCTCACGTTCACATCCCTAAGATCTGACTTGGCACCCGAAGCACAGTGCTTACGGCGCTGGCCACATGCACCGAGGCTGGAGGGTTCGAACTCTGCCCGGGCCAGCAAAACAGTGACAACTGCAACAAAAAAATAGCCAGGCATCGTGGCGGTTGCCTGTCGTCCCAGCTACTTGGGAGGTTGAGGCAAGAGAATGGCTTAAGCCCAAGAGTTTGAGGTTGCTGTGAGCTGTGACGCCACAGCACTCTACCCAGGACAACATAGTGAGACTCTGTCTCAATTAAAAACAAACAAAAAGAAACTGTAAGATCCCCTCTTGTCTAAGACTCATTTTAAAAAAACATACGCATGTCACATGGTAACATTAATGAAGTGTTGACTGCATTTCCATTTCTGTGAAAATGAAATCCTTTCTGCTGCAAATTCTGTAACTCCATCCAAGATGCACCTGCTGGCCTTGCGTCACAGAGAAAACAAAGTAGAACCTGGGCTGGGAGCAGCTCTGTGCTCTCCACCGCCCGGGGAAGACTGATAAACGGGTTGGGTGGGACTGGAACTATCCCTTACTTCCCTGCCGAATGTGGGGTGGGGGTGGGGGTGCAGTGGAGCCTCTCCTAATGCTAATGAGGTCCCATAAAAGGCATGAACCAGGTGCCTACTAGTTTTTAGTAGGTGTTCTAGGGCCTACAGAGTCCTTACCAGCTTGGGTAGAGAAACATCAGGAGCAGTGAGAGGACGTTAGCAAGTTAGAGGGAGAGGCCATCGTTGGTACAAACTAAAGGAATATTCTATGCGGCCTCTGTCTGGCCAAACAGAGATTTGCAGGAGGTGAGGGGTCTTGAAATGGATCCTTCCAGAGATGTGCTGTGTGGCTTTGGTCTCTGTGGGAGGGAATCTCAGGCTTCCCAGACCTGCGGAGGAGAGACAGGTACCCCTGCAGACACAGAAGGGCTTGTCCCAGAAGGAGGAAGGGTTCTGGTCCCCCTAAGGTCAGGAACTGTTGCACTGCCACCCTTTTCCCTGAGGGCTCCCTCTCCGGATTCTTGCAGAATTGTAAATCCGGTTTTCTTCTGGTCTCAGGCCTGATAATAGCCCAGCTCTGCTCTCAGCTCTCCTGGTAGCTAGGATTTCTCAAACTTTTCCAACTCAACCTGTTTTGACCAAACAAGGTCAAAGGGGATGATCCTTTCTGGAACGGTTTTCTGACTTCACTGTTTCCTGATCACTTGGGAAAGTTTTTTAAAATACACTTTCCAATGGGCAAGAGAATCGCTAAGCGAAGAAAGGACAAAAAAAAAATTGCAAAAACAAAAACCCTCCAAACTAAGAAGAGTTGAAAGGCAGATGAAATTAAAAGGAAAAAAAAAAAAAAAACACTTTCCCGGCTCCCCGCTACCCTGAGATTCTGATGACTGGGTCTTGGGCAGGCCTGTTTGTTCAACAAGAGCCCCAAAGAGCTCCTGCTTCAGGTGGTTTGAACATCATTCAAATAGTGAAGGGCAGTGTTTTTCAACCTTTTCTATCTCATGGCACACTTGAACCCATAGTCAGACATTGGTAGCACACTTTTGTTGATTTAAAAAAAAAAAAGAGTAAAAAAAAACTTGCTGTGCCTTGAAATTTTTTCGAAAATAATTTAATTAAAACTCTTTAAAAAATTTTTGCAGCACACCTAAGATCCTTGCCTGGCACACTGGTTGAAAAAAAAAAAAATCCGGCGGCGCTTGTGGCTCAGTGAGTATTGTGCTGGCCCCATATACCTGGGGTGGCAGGTTCAAACCTGGCCCCGGTCAAACTGCAACAAAAAATAGCCATGCGTTGTGGCGGGCGCCTGTAGTCCCAGCTACTTGGGAGGCTGAGGCAAGAGAATCGCTTAAACCCAGGAGTTGGAGGTTGCTGTGAGCTGTGACTCTACAGTACTCTACTGAGGGCGACAAAGTGAGACTCTGTCTCAAAAAAAAAAAAAAAAAAATTACTGGTGAAGTGGTTCTCCAAGTGGGACCTTTTGGACAAACATCCCCTCACCCCCAAGAAATGCAGATTCTTGGGCCCCTCAGAAATCTGTTAATTCAAAGACTCCAAGAGTGAGACTCCCAGTGACCTGAGTTTCAATAAACCTTCCTGGCGGTTCTGATGTCGTCTGAGGCCTCAGAGTCGGTGCGTGGGGTTCACAACCACCACAGGTGGGTTAAAGGAGTTCACACCCAGGTTCCATCTGCTCCTGGGCATGGGAACCAGCTGCCAGTGTGAGCGGGCAGGCTGCTAAGTGTAATGAGGCACCGATCAGGTGGTGTCCAGTTTTGCTAAAAATGACAAGGAAACTACTCATGCTTAGAAGTCTCACGGTTGCTCTCTGTGGCCTCTGTGCTAGGAATGCTTTGTGAATCTGATGTTGAGGAAGAACCGGGGAAGGAGAGGGTTTAGAACCTCACCCTTTGGGGCCTGGGGCCTGGCATTTTCTGCCTTTCTCAGAGTGTTTTGGAGGAAATCTACAGCCCCAAACTTGGCTCTTTCTCTTTATGGACTACCAGTTTCTCCCTCTCATGTTTTTCTAGGAAAGTTCTGGATCCTGTGGGCACACAGAACATGTGTGTGTTGAATGCTAGGCCGCTTGAAGGCCAGGCTTGTGTTCATCCACCTCCCGGCCTCAGACAGGGCGCTCCTTGAGTTCTGAATGAATGGACTCTCAGATCGGGGATGCTGCTACTTTTCTTTCCTGTTGGAAATCCTTGGTAATCTCTCTCAGGATCACGTCTTTGCCGGATGGCTGTGCTCTGCACCTGGCTTCCTAGGGGAAGGCTTATTTGGGGCTGCTTTTTCAGCACCACCTGGCCAAGCCTCCTGTGCGTGCCGTGCTTGGAGCTTCTGCTGTGGGCTGCACCTGGGCAGAAGGACGGGCATCGTGGCTGCGGCTTTTCTGCCTGTATGACATGGAGACATCTTCCTGTCTCACCCTACATTTTCTAATTCAATGCTTAACACAAGAACGAAGCAATGAACAATCTCCACGTGTGTTTCCGAGTCACGTGGTGACTTTCTTCTGCTTGTCCCCAGTCTTTTTTATCATGTCAATTCCCCTTTGCACAAAGGCGTGTGCACATGTGGTAAGTGACATTGGGTCCCAATTAAAATGAAACTTCCAGGTCCTTCTTATTAATGAGTAAAAATAGCCAGGCACTAAAAAATGAGAGGAAGATTTATCTTTGTTTTAAGAGTTAAAAAAAAAAATCTCCTGGGAATTTCAGTGTGTGACTGCGATAAATGGCTGTAAATTTTCCCCAGCACAAGTCAGTATCTTAAGGTGATGAAATGCTGGCTGTGGTGACAGATCGCGTTTAATATTGAGGTGACAGTTAAAATAGCATTCTCCTCATTCGCCATTTTTCCAAGTTAGAGCTTCAGAGGGAAGAGCTAAGGAGACAAGAAACATTTATCACCTGTGATTTTTTCTCCCTTTCAAAGGTTAATATTGCTGTGCTCAAAGGAAAAAAGAACTTCGCAAAAATATACATTTTAAAATATGCATTTGTCTTAAAGTAGCTAAAAGTCAAGTCCCTATCGCCTGACCTTCTATTTTCCATGAAAACCCTCACGTGGGCCCGTGTCATCCCAACACAACAGCTATGCTGATAAAGGCATGCTGTATTTTCGGTGTCTTCAAGTGGCCTTCTTGTTTTTGTGTGACCCAATCTCCCTGTCCCATAAAGCCCTGTCAGAAGCCTTTTAAGATTAAACACGACGCAGTCTTGGGTTTTGCTAGCAGAGGTAAAAGGTCAAGGTGCCTGTCTGGGTAGACTCCCTCCCATCCCTACATCTAGTCCTTGTGTAATTGGAGAGGAAGGACCGTAAGGAATCGGGGGCTTCCCCAGGGACCTTAAAGCAGGTCTTGAAACCTTTCTGTAGGAAACACAGCTGAGCACGACGGGGCATTTCACAGAGGACTCAAAATGGGGCTGGGCGACGGGCTGGGGGATCTCTGCATCACCCACCAGACCTGCCTCCAAACCCCAACTTTACTGTTCCATTCTTTCATCCCGCAGCTCTTGGGTGAGGGCCTGTTTTGAACCAGGCGCGGTTTTAGGCAGGGGAATACCCCAGACACAGGGTGGAGAAGATCGCTGCCCCCGCGGAGCTTATATCTAGTAGGGAAGCCGGGGAGGGGCGGAGTCATATTCAGATAGTCAGAAGGCTGCACAGCGATTAAAACAGGAAACTGGCTGTGTGGGGGTGAAAGGGACAGCAGTGCTCAGAGGGTGCCCTACAAGGGGCTGCATTTGGGCTGAGACCTGAGAGATGAAAGGGAGGCTGGCGGTCCAGGTGCATCCCAGGCAGAGCCTGTGCAGAGATACTACGGTGGGGCAAGCCGGGTGGTGTGCTCAAAGGGCAGAAAGGAGGGCCACATCAGTGACAGAGCTAGGATCCCAACCTGGCTCCGTTAGAGTTCAAACTCTTAACCACAGAGCTGAGGGACCAGAGGCATCTTTGTGTATAGTGGGTCAGAAGTTTCATTGCTCAATGACAGGGAGAAGACCAGATTTCTGCAAACTAGCAAGGCGTGGCTCTAAAAAAACAAGCAGCACCTGTGTCTTCCCAAAGGGCTTTGCCCTACAGTTAAACAACTCAGGCCAAGATCACACTGTGTTACTTCTTTCTGCTGGGTCCTGCTGGGTTGTGAATGATGACAATGATGTTGACGGTACAGAAACAGCTTCCCCAGAGAACTTGGTATATACCTGGCACTCTGGGTAGCCTCTCCTTCAATCACTCTGAGTTGGGAACTATTTCTCTTTTGCTGTTGCAAAAGGGCACGTGACTTGCCCAAGGTCGTACAGAGCCAGCATTGCTTTTGGATCCAGGCTTGTCACTAGTTTTCCGCACCACAATTCAGGAAGGAACGAGCTTGGAAGTAGAGTTTAGGAACTCACTGTATCCAAGATACTCTTGTTCGTGTTCTGTGTGGCTAACGTAATTAAAAAATATATAATACATAGTGTTCTGGTCCTGAATAAAATATTCAGATGGTGAAGGTCATGGCCAAATAGTCCAGGGGAGGAGTGATGTTCCAGGTAGGAGAATTCTTTAGTGTGAGCTAATTATCACCCTCTAATACGATGATTTTCAACTGGTGTGTTGTAAGAGGATCTTAGACGTGCTGAGACAATTTTTAAAAATCATTAATTAAATTATTTTCAAAAGTTCGAAGCATAGTAAGTATACTCTTTCTTTTTCTTTTTTTTTTGGATTCATGTAATTTAAATGTGTCGTGGCAGTTTAATGATAGGTGCAAGGGTGCTGTGAGATTAAAAAAAGGTTGGAAAAAACTGCTCTGATAAAATATGATAACCTTTAATGTTTAAGTGAGTAGAAGCCTTGGGAGAAAAAACACGCTGTGTTAGAGAGAATCTTTCTTTTTTCTGATATCTAATTTTGGAGAAAGAGCCCTAGGGGAATAGATTCGACTCCTTGTTCTGTCCCCAAACTGGCTTCGGATTGGGGAGATTCCTCACCCCCACCCCCTGCCCCCAGTGTTAGCTTTCTGGTTTGTAAAACAGATTTGGGAAGCTAGCGCTCAGCCAGCTGCTGCCTGAGGGCTGGCTCAGCTTCCAGGCTTTTTTGTTTTTGGCCGGGGCTGGGTTTGAACCTGCCACCTCTGGCATATGGGGCCAGCACCCTACTCCGTTGAGCCACAGGCACCTCCCAGCTTTGAGGCTTTTTGATTCTAACATGGGTTTGGGCCCCTCAGATTTAGAGATGGCACCTGTGAGGCACCTTCCCCAGGTTTGTCTTGAACCTTTTTCTTGATTAAATCCAGTTGAAAATTCAGGCTGCCGATGAATACTGAGTGTTTGCTGGGGAGTGTGGGTGACTCCCACTGTGCTCACTTTATCTTCAGGGCTGTGTTCTGGCTTCCCAGGGAAAGATGGATTACCCGGAGGCGCACTGCAGCTCAGAAACCTGCAGCCATCCATCACCAGGACACTTTCTTTATGGGCAGAATGACTTTGGGGAGGCTCATGTCAATGTCAGCCTGGGGCTCTGGTGCCGGCTGGGAGCCTAATGTCTGAGGGCACTTCAAGCAACTACTGAAGATTTGTTCATGGTTAATAAGAGGATTATATGAGGATTGTATGAATGGCAAAATATATGAGGACCATCGTGGGAGGAACTAGGGAGGGTTGGCATAGGGAAAGGAAGCTGTTCTCTGCAGGGTAGGCCCCAAATCAGGCTCCAGCCTGCAGCCTACAGTCCACATGGCTGGGGATCACAAGTGAGAAGTAAATGCTTCTTGTGTGCCCCTGGTTCTGGGTGTCCACAGGCTCTGCCACACCATTTCTCTCCCTTCTTTCTCTTGTCACTTCTTCCCTTGAATACCTAGTTTGTGACACTTCCTGTGCTAGGTTTGGGGAAGACATAGACACAGTCCCTGCCCTCATGGATCCCAGTCTTGTAGATAAACTAAAGTGCTACACTTGAACCACAAGCAAAGTGTGAGAGTCATTGCAGAAGGTTCTACTAAGGTGGGAACATCTGGCCAAGGTTTTGCAGAATTCATAGGAGTTTGCCAGAACTGACATTTTACATCAACGGGCTAGATTCAATTCCTACGTTCCTAGTCATCCCCTAATAGTCACTCAGTTGTAGGTTGGATGGAGAAAATTCCTGCGGTCCCTAGAACTGATCTCTCATGGGCAGCCAAGTTCATTCTCACAGATCTGCCCCAACGTCTTAGAGGTCCCAGGCCCTAGACCTTCAGGGACATTCTCCTCTTCTGTGAAGCCTGTCTCATTTGTCTGAACTTGACTGAAGCAAGAATCAGCTTCCTCAGGTTCCAGAAAAAGTCCTGTGCTCTGGGCATTTACTTTTCCTTTGATTAAATAATGAAGAGCCATTTATCTTTCATGCTAGAAGAATTCAATTTTGCCAATTAATGTTAGTGAATTGCAAAATCTAAGGAAATGATAGTTTCTGCAAAAATAAAAGCAGTTATCATATTTTTTATTGCACGACTATAATGGCCCGAGTACAGGGCTATGATTTGATTTGTAAACTGTAAGCACAAATTAGTAATTCTCCCTCCACATAGCATCACCCCTTCCCTGACGCATTTTAACTGTTGTGCTTTGCAGTGCAGGAAAACCTGGCCGGGTGTGACTGCAGCAAATTGCTTCCTTGGGAACTGCCAATGTTTTTCAGCCAGAGGGGCGCGTGTTTTCTTGTGCGCACGTGTGTGTGTGTGTGTGTGTGTGCAGGGACGTGGACTTTTTTCTTGAAAGGTGCTGAGTTGTGGCTTAGGATTGTAGACTCAGGGAAGGTTAAGGCAGAGGCAATCATGCGTTACTTCCCCATTTCCCAGACTAATGAGAGAAAATCAAGGGTGTGGATAATCAAAACCACGTACAATCCCCAATGACGGTCGTGTGTTCGTGTGTGTGTGTGTGTGTGTGTGTGTGTATTTGATCCCTGGCATGTTAATGTTAATTCTTCTTCTTATTTTTTTTTAGAGACAGAGTCTCACTTTATCACCCTCAGTAGAGTGCCGTGGCATCACAGCTTACAACCTCCAGCTCTTGGGCTTAGGTGATTCTCTTGCCTCAGCCTCCCGAGTAGCTGGGACTACAGGCGCCCGTCAAAATGCCAGGTTATTTTTTTGTTGCAGTTTGACCAGGGCCGGGTTTGAACCTGCCACCCTTGTTATCTGGGGCCGGCGCCCTACTCGATGAGCCACAGGCGCCACCCGTTAGTTCTTATTTATCGCTTACCCTGAGCTATTTCAGAATCAAAAATCAGGATGAAAATGTCCCACAATTCAATTTTCTGTTTGGTAAATGTATTTATAT
>CAUYRH010066573.1:0-17916 GCA_963574655.1 Perodicticus potto | reverse complement strand
AATGAACTACATATTTTCTTATAAAACAAAATGGGAATTCTTTTTTTTTAAAAACAAGTGAACAGTTTATTAAGAATTAAACAAAGGTATGATGTGATACAGTACAAGCAAGACACTCAAGATAGGTATAATAGTACTACTCACACAAAAACTTAAATTTCACCTTAAAAAAAAATCACAAGAAAAAAGAGAAAGCAATTTCACTGTTATAAAGTAAGATTTTTCATGCAAAGTATTAACTCTGCCCACCCAAAGCCCAACCTCCCAACAAACAAAAAACTGTCTGGGAATACTGCTATGCTAACGTATTAACCACAGTATAATCATTCATGGGAAAACTGTAATTAAGCAATGAAATAAATAAAATAACAAAGTTCAAACCATCATAAACTCATAGACCACAATGATTTTACAAGACAAGCAATTCCAGAAATCTTACAAAATGGGAACTCTTACAGATATATTCACACCTCAATACTTTGTTTTCTTAGTGGAGCTGGATTCTGCCTGTCAGAATGACTAGCCACACAGATTCCTCCCCATGGAGATAATAATGAGAACATTCATCCAGAGCACCAGAAGATTATCTGCTGGACATCCCATAGAGTCAAACCAACTCTTCTCTCCAATTCCTACCTGCTTCTAAATGTTATAGAATTTCCGTTTTACAAGAATACTGTTGAAACACTCAGGGGGATCTGTAGTGAAAATGGATTTCAGCAAGCATCAGTCAAATAAGTAATTGAATATCAAAAAGAAAATAGATTGAAATTACAGGTTTTACTTTATACCTGTAGCATAAGATTTTCTTATTGTCATGGTATGCATTAAAGCCTGGATTTTGTTCCCACTGTAGGGAGAAAGTATATGCATTGGGCAAAACCACATATTTGGTACCAGTATTAAACATTTAGCACTGGTTTCCATCTCCATGGACACATTCTCCTATGTTAAGCGACTTATCCAAGAATATCTCGTTAAAAAATGATTTCTTCCCTGATAATTGAGAACAGTTTCAATCCATGCACTTACCCTTGGTTGCAACTCCACCAAATACATTATATTCTCTTTCTCATGAGTTTCATCCTGTATATGACCTGTCCAGTCTCGTAGGGGCCTTTACTTAGAAGGATCCCACATTTAATACAATACTTTGCTGTAGCCATCCTTACATTTTTAATGATTTCTGATGAATTTTGATGAATTCATTTTTAATGAGTTTTCATTTTGCACAGAGTTGCACAGATTAGATAATTCATCCCATGGGTTTGAACAGAGATTATTTCTGTGAATCAAAATTCTAATGCCTTCACTATGTGTCCGCACCGGTCAAGTGTGCTTCTGAAGGACATCTCCACAAAGTATCCTTACCCGATTCTCATGTTGAAGAGCAACTTCTCTGAGTACTGTTTCTGCACTGAATTAATCTATTAGTAATCATACACAATACCAGGCTCTGCTAAATGTAAGAGGCTCTACTTTTTGGTCATCCCTCAGCTCCCAAAGCAGCAATCCTCCAAGTTTTGACTTGAGACTCTAGGATCTTTCTTTCTGGTATTTCTGCTTTCTGGAAAACTTAAGTGACTGAAGTTTGTAATAGGAAAGAAGGAGACAATAGATGTTTTTGCAGAGTATGTTTTTTAGATCCAGGTTTGAAAGTGGTTTATATCACTTTAACTCACAATTTATTGGTCAATACTCAGAATCTGGGCTCAACATAATTGAAGTAGAGCCTGGAAAATATGACCTCTCTGTATTTCTGGGAAGCAAAAACAAAGGTGTTAATTTATTGCACTGCTTCTGCCAAATTGGAAGAGACTGAATATATCTAATTCATTGTTTCTCTTCCATGGTATCTCAGCCTGATCATTGGACTATAGGACATAAGCCAATATTTGTCAAATATACGATTCAGTCTATGTACAGTGCTAACCTCCCCAAAGGATCTTGAAAATTTCATTATTTCTGGTTACTTAGCCAAAATCATAGCCTTCAATGTAGTAATGGGACTTCAAAACAATTGCTTTCATTGCTTCCAACTTAAAACATATCATGAAAGGAATGAAAAAAGAGTTGCTGCTTTGTTTTTACCTGTAAAATTATGGAATTTATATGTAAGATGCGATTACTGTTTTAGATGAGAATATTTATCTTTTTACAATACAAGAAAAGATGAATGGACTGACTAGTAAAGGAAGTAGCAATATGAATCACAAGCATAATTTAGAAATGATGTAAGATATGATAGGGTGGTAACTTATGAGGCCTCATAAGTCACATGAAGTAAGTAAACCATGAATGTTTTATAAACACAGATATTAACAGATGAAAAAAAAACAATAAGCATCTACCTTCAATAATATGCAAAGTACACTGTAGGTACCAGGAGCTGCTATTGTTGTTACACTCATTATATATGAAGTCCATGAGACATCCTAAATGCTTGATGTTTTAAATCAACTACTCATTGGTGGGATCTATTACCTGAATTACTTTCCCCTTGAGAAATAAATAAGCTAATTGTACATGTCCCTGCATTTCTCAGAAAAGCAGGTGTGCTTATTAGCCCTAGGTACCTTTCGTTAAGTCTTTTGTGCAGTCCTCAGCTCTAGTTCTCATAAGCCCAATGTCAGCAAGGAAAACAGTCATGGTAGAAAGAGAGACATAATATTGTGAAAACAATATTCTGCTTACACAGGAATATTGTGTAAACCTTACAGCCTGTCTTTGCCCCTTTATGTCTCTTTGCTTCAACTTGGGCCATTTAAATAGATTTAATAAACCATGAGATTTGAGGGTCTGAAATTTGGTTTGGTGTTTTGGTTTGCTAGGGCTGCAGTGTCAAAATACCACTGTATGGCTCGTTCAGAGGAAACTTATTTTGTCTCAGTTTTAGAAGCTGGAAGTTTGCAATTACGGTGTGTGTAGGTTTGGTTCTCCTGGTGTCTCTCTTCTTGGCCTGCAGGTGCTCACCGTCTCCTGGGTCTTCATGTGGACTTTTCCCTGTTCATTTCTGACAACTCTCATGTGTCTGAATTTCTTTTCATTTAAGGACTCCAGTCATTTGGTTGAGGGAACACTCATGGCCCCATTTTGACTTAATTGTCTACGTAAAGGCCCTGTCTGCATATACAGTCACATTCTGAGGTACTAGGGGTTAAAGGTTCAGCATATCCATTTTGGAGGGGCATTGTTCAATCTTTAACAATTAGACTTTTGACCTGGTGAGGTCAATTGATAATGTCCTTGAGGACTACCATGGTGTCACAGTATAGTGTCCCTTGTCACTATATTTATATTTAGAATTATTTCAGGCCGAGTAGAGACAAGGAGTCTGGATGTGTGTTTTTCTCTTGACAAAAATTAACTTCTCTAGTGGAGATATTACGAAACAGTATTTATTTAAGGATTCTTCAGATTCATATTAGAGAAGTGACACTTGAAAAAAAAAAAAGCTTCCATAACTGAAAGTCGGCAGAAATCAGTGATTTTCAAAGGATGAAATCGATAGAAAAAATTTGTATTGATGAAAAAAATCGCAAAGTAAAATCAGAAAAATATATTATTGATTGGAACAATAAAACAATCACAGTGTGAACCAGTGGGCTTTTTTGAAGTTATTAAAGCACAAGAGTCGACCAATATGAGCAATTCTATCTGTTAGAAAATCCCTTCAGGGTGTTGGGCTGCACATAGGCAGCAACCACCAACATGAGGTGAATGGCTGTGAATTCAGTTCAGCTCTGTCTAGCTTTATCACACACTCTGCTCTCCTGTTCTTGTAAATTCTTCATTCTTTCTCATTATCTTCTTGAAAGTGAAGAGACCAGCGCCATTTTTACACCATCCCCCTCTTCTTCCACTGTACACTCTGACTAACCACAAAGTAGAACAGACCCCCGGTGGGCTCAGTACTGGGTGGAGCCAACCAATCAGGAACTTCCTAGTCACCTCAGTCCCTGCGTAGACCAATCCCCAACTCGACCCCAGATTTACCTCCAGAAGGTCATCCCTGTGTTTTATTTCAACTCAAAATGCCTCACACCAAAGAGTATAAAACCTACTTTCATTTCCACCTCATGGTCATCCTCTGTGCAGAGCACTGCCAGAGGCACTGCCCAAGCATATGCTTGAATAAAGACACTCCTTTGTTTATACATGTGTGTCTGGTGGTCTCTCAGTGGCCAACCTAGGTCATAACATTTAGGGGCTTGACCTACTACTCATGCAACAGGGAGCCTATGTGTAGCATTAGGAGAACAATGTTGTTTCTATACCAACCATTCAGGAGTAATACGAGACTCCATGTCCCAACTACACAGAAGGTTGAGAGAAAGATGACTAGAAAAACAACAGCAGGCCTCCTGGTACGAGTCCATGTTTAATTGGTCCCCTTGGCTAACTACCTTAATTTCCACTCTCATCAGTCCTATAATTCTTCTCCTCCTCTTCCTAACTTTTGGCCCCTGTATCCTGAACAAATTAGTGTCCTTCATCAAAGAATGAGTCAACACCGTACAACTCTTAGTTGTAAAATCCCAGCACCAGCCCTTAGAACAAGAAACACCACTGAGCCCATGATTAGGCCCAGCCACCCTCAAGCTCAAAGGGGAAATGAGGAGACCAGCGCCATTTTTACACCATCCCCCCCTTCTTTCACTGTACACTCTGACTAACCACAAAGTAGAACAGCCCCTGGGTGGGGTCAGTACTGGGCGGAGTCAACCAATCAGGAACCTCTTAGTCACCTCAGTCTCTGCATCAACCAATCCCCAACTCGACCCCAGATTTACCTCAGGAAGGTCATCCCCGTGTTTTATTTCAACTCAAAATGCATCACACCAAAGAGTATAAAACCTACTTTCATTTCCACCTCATGATCGTCCTCTGCACAGAGCACTGCCAGAGGCACAGCCAGAGCATATGCATGAATAAAGACACTCCTTTACCCTTACATGTGTATCTGGTGGTCTCTCAGTGGTGAAACTTGGTCCTAACAAAAGTATGTAAGTAACTTTTCTCATCTTTGGTATTATACTTTCAAGGACTTAAAATGGTACTATTCAGTCATAAAAAAGGATGGAGACTTTACATCTTTTTGATTAACTTGGATGAAATTGTAAAACATTCTAGGCCAGGTGCGGTGGCTCATGCCTGTAATCCCAGCACTCTGGGAAGCCTAGGTGGGTGGATGGGACTGAGCTCATAGGTTTGATACCAGCCTGAGTAAGAGTGAGACCTCTGTCCCTAAAAATAGCTAGGTGTTGTGGTGGGCGTCTGTACTCTATGCTACTTTGAAGACTGAGGCAAGAGAATCACTTGAGGTTGCTGTAAGCTATGATACCACAGCACTCTACTGAGGGTGACAAAATAAGACAAAATAAGATCTCAAAAAAAAAAAAAAAAGAAAAGAAAAGAAAAAAGAAGAAAAGAAAGAAAGAAAAGAAAAAGGAAAAAATTTATTCTTAGTAAAGTATCAAAGAATAGAAAAGCAAGTCTCCAATGTACTCAATTCTAATATGAAATCAGAAGACAAATACATGCCCACACAAAGAAAAACATAAACCCAAGTGAGGAGGAGCGGGGGGGATTGTTGTGCTTTCAACTAACAGGCTCTATGTAGGGATATATGGCTACTTACTGCCCAAGGGACACAACTACAACTTGGATTTTATCTAAGAAGTGCATGATTGTAACCTAGTTATCTATACCCTCATATTAATCTGAAATTAAAAAAAAAGAACATGGCGGGGGTGGAGCAAGATGGCAGACTAGAAAAATCATTCAGCTGAGCTCCCCTAAAATCACTGGGGAAAGTGATAAAACCCAGCTATACCTGTTCAGGGACTTTACCCAGAGTCATAGCTCAGGGAGCTCAGAGAGGAGGTGGTGAACTGGATATAGCATATGACCCAGAGCAGTGGAAATCTGATGAATTAGGCAAGTGATTGCCACCAGCTGGGAATATCCAGACTCCCCACAGAGGTCCAGGACGGGAGGAAGCCTTTCCAGAGTTTTCAGTTGTTGGGGGAAGCTGCACATTGAGTAGAAAGCTTAGAAGAGTGGGCAGACTCAACAGTACACGGCAACCAGACTTGAATGCTGGCTGGAGTGTATTTACCATAGGTTTGGTGGATAGCGAGGCAGCCATATTGAGGTCTCAGCAGACAGGGGCTGCCATTGTGGGAAGGTCATGAGAAGGTCTTAGCAGGGGCCTAAAGCATGGCCACCATCTTAATTCTGCCTAACAGGATCAATCTGAATGGAAGTGGAACACATTCTTCTTAGTAAAGCATCACAAGAATAGAAATGCAAGAATCCAATGCACTCTATTCTAATATGAAGGCAGTAGATGAGATAATACAAGCAGAGGTAGGGGAATAAGCAAGTGGCGAGGGGGGAAGAGGCAAGGGTGGGGGGGTTAAGGTGTATGGCACACCTATTGGACATGGGACACAATTATAAGAGAGACTTTATCTAACAAATGCAACCAGTGTATTCTATGTCTTTGTACCCTTAATAAATACCAAACAATAAAAAAAAATAATTTTTCCTAATAGATGCCTCTGACTCCTGTACAATCTGTCATTTCTCACTTTTTGCCATCCCTTGAAATTCAGACATCATTAATAGAACTGGTAAATTATCACTCAAAATCTGGTTACAAATGGGTCAATATGGCTCATATGATCTCCAAATTGACTCTGTAGTGGATAATAACATACATCAAAGAGCACCTTTCCCTTTTCAAATTGTCTTGTACACTCCTGTGAACTTCTCGAAGTACACAAGTGTCTATTTATCCATTTCTATTTACTATTGCAACCAGTGCTCACCAAGGTTGATGGGGAGACACACCATTTAACCATTAGCCTCCATCTGTTCTTTCCTGGAGTACTTAACACACTATGGGGGATAATAAGATACTACCCTGCTCTTTTAGTTACTTTACATTGTAATAAACTACTCCAAACATGGTGGCAGCAAACCACCTTTTACCTGAGTCTGGAATTCAGAATGGGTTGCTGGGGAACACTGTGTGTAACTGGGTGGCTGGGAGCTGGGCTTACTCAAATCTTCACTCACACACACATCTGATGGTCAATGTTGACTCGCAGCTCAAACCCCCTCAAACCTCTGGGTTGTCTGCCGTCACAAGGCCTTTCCATGTGGTTTCTCCACATGGTCTACTTTGAGACTTCACAGTATGGCACAAATATCTACATCACAAGAACAGGAAGAAGATATACCACATTTTATGACCTGGTATTAGTAGCCCAATAATGTCACTTCTGCCTACTCAGAAAATTGCTTGGATCCAAAGGGGTTGAACATATTCTCCAACAAGTGATTGGAGGAGTGTCAGAGTCACTCCATAAAGATCACATTGTAATAAGAGCATGTAAAAGGGGGGAAATTATTGCTGCCAAGTGTAATATTTGTAGGATTTAACAACAACAAAAATGATGCCGATTATACACCGTTTGTCAAGTACTTAATATAGGCTGACTCTACACTAAGTGCTTTACGAACAGCAAATTATTTTATTAAATATTCATGCCCTCTTAGGTCATAGATATTTTCCCCTACATTTCATACAGAGACTTGAAAATTTGATAGGTTACTAAGTTGACCAAGGTCACATCTCTGGTACTTTGCAGAAATAGATGAGGTTTCAAACCTCGTCTGACTGACCCCACTGACATAGAACGTCTTACGGTTGATGGAGTCCATGTTTTCCTCTAAAGTCTGACTGATTTGCCTGTCATGAAAGTCTGTTTGGGTTTCTGTAACTACTATATAGAGTTCCTATCCTCTGACATCAAGGGTGAAATTGATTGGAAGTATTCTGAATGCTCCCCAAATTTAAAGTCGGTCATAAAAAATTTAAGTAGAGAGCTGTAAAGAGTACACTTTGGCTCAGTAGATCCAGCTAACCATAATCATTAATTTACCATGCTTACAAAATTCCTCCCTGGTTTCACACACACCTGCATCAAACACCAGGATAAGTCATGCCATTGAAGACGGCAACACCTTCTATTCGGAACATTACCACTGAAAACTGCTCTTATAAAACCTGGAGAATTTTCATGTTAAATGATGCTTGCTTGACACCCTCCCCTGTGGAGGATTTGATCTTGATAATTCCCCTAATTTTAGTATTCTTATAATTTTGGCTGAAAACTGACTTCAAATCTCTGGAGAACTGTTGGATTCAAACGCCTAGCACAGTGGTTCTCAACCTTCCTAATGCCGTGGCCCTTTAATACAGTTCCTGTAGGTCGTGACCCACAGGTTGAGAAAAAATGACCTAGAATAACCCATGGTTACCACCTTCCACCAGAATCTGTTCAGCCCGCATTGCTAGTCTAATTTGCTAGAGTAACAGTTGCTTTTTTCACATTGTACTGAAAGCAATCCTTTACTTTTTTAATCAATTCAATTGTATTTATGTGGTGCAGGTGTTCAATATATTTAAGGCAAAATGGAGGCAAAAAGTTGCATCTATCTACACATACGCTTGCATACTTCTAATTTTAGAATGCAGTGAATAGGAAAATAGGAGCCCACCAACATTTCTCTCACCAACTACAGCATTTTAAAAGTTTTATCACGTTGAATTGCCAATTGCCTCCAGTTGTGAACTTTGCAGAGATTCTAAAACCCCTATATAATAACAAGGAGTTTCAATCTGGCATTCTGAGTTGGACAAAGTTTTAAAGTACTACTTGACCAGAACATGTTGTATTTTAGTAGGTACATATGTACCCCTGTGTCGGTGTGGAGTGTCATAAAATGTTCTGCAAGTTTCTCGATGCTGTCATTGGACACAGCACAAAATTATTACAGAATATTGGCCTACCTGTGACCTACACCTTACTTGGTGTTTTATACTATCCCACTGAAAAACAAAAACACTGTATTTTCATTGTTATCATCAAAGTCAGTTCTCCTCCTTTAGTTTTCATTTTCTTTTCTTTGATGTTATCAAATACATCACTCCTGTGTCATTACCCTTGCTGTACTGTGTTACAATGCATCTTTTAATATATATAAATAGATCTCACATTCTTTGGATTCAGGAACCAAATGTGTTAGCCCACATAGTGCACTATGTATAGTAAACGGGTGGTGAATATGTGCACCTTGATAATAACCGGGACGGGAAGCTTTAAAGTAAGCCCCGCCTGTTGGTATTAAAATTTTGTATATTTGGTTTTATAGAATCTCCTTTCATTCAGCATTGGCTTGAATGAGTGGTATAATTATAATTAATTAAATTGTATAAAGCAATGGAATACCACTTTAATTGTAGGTTTCAAGCTCTGTGATTTCCTTCTCGCTAGCTGGTTACCCTCTTGCTTGCACTCCCTCCTTCTCTGGCTCTTTTGTTACCAGTGAAACAATGAAGCTCTCAGTTCAACAGTCTTTGAGGACGCGAATTTTACCAAAAATCATGCGAGCCATTTTTCAGGGGAAACGTCTCTTAATTCACTTCCACATGAGACCTTAACCCTGGTTTCTGTTGCTTGAACATCACAAATTAATCCCCTTCAAAATATATGCCACAAATTAATCTCCAATGCAGCAATATTGCAAGATAGGATCTAAGAAGGTGATGAGACCAGGAGAGCTCCACCCTGCTAAGTGGACCTGTGCCTTGTAAATGGGCTTGAGAGGAGAGTCCCCATCGTCCATCCCTCCAGCTGCATGACTACACCGTGTCTGTTGCCTCAGGAGATAACCACGATGAGGGCCCATCCTGGAGCACGGAGCTGCCCTCCCAGACACCAAACCTCCATGCACCTTGACCTTGGACTTCTAGACTCCAGAGATGTGAGAAATAAATTTCTGTTCTTTACAAATTATCCAGTCTCAGGTATTTTGCTATAGGGATCCAAAGGCAACACCTTCATTCCAGCTTTGTGAGAAGCCCTCGGCAGAGCACCTAGCTGAATCATGCCTGGATTTCTGACCCACAGAAACCAGGAGAAAAATAGATTTGCGCTACTTTAAGCTTTCACATGTTGGGGTGATTTGTTGTGCAGCCAACGATGACTAAGACAACAGCTATGTAGACCCCTACGTGTCCTGCTGTACTGCATACTCAGCGGCCAGTTAGAGATGTGTGTTCATCTTATTGCTCATAGAGCTCGAGTGCTAAACCTGTGAGAAAGTATGTTTCTTAGCTCATTTTAATTGTACCACTATTCCATGGATTATTCACTTATAAATTTAGTGACCCTTATATTATTTTAACCTCATAAATATTAATGACCCTGTATATTATTTTTATATTAACCTTATAAATATTAGTGACCCTGTATATGATTCCTATACTAATTGTAATATATATTATAAATGCTTAATAAGACTACAATTTTTAACATGAAGTATTTCTTCCCCAGTAGATACTTTGTCTTTCTGGTTCTTGTCATATGATCAACTGAAGGAATCACGGGCATCAGCGTTCAGAAATTAGACAAGAAGGAGTCTGTGTTAAAGACCAGCCTTAAAAGGCAGCCAAGGGTGTTCGTGAGGCACTATTGCGATGTAAAAGTAGTGCTTAATTTGAGATTTTCAAACTAGTTTTCAAATTAATGTTAAGAAAATAAAATACAGAGTGGGATGGGAGTTTAGGAATATATATGGAAAAGAGGAAAATGTTCTAAGTGTAAAGAAGGTTAAGTTTAGTTCTAAAAGTGCAAATTCAAAACTTTCTCATGATGATGGGACTCTTCAAAAGAGAACTTTCCAAGATAATTTAACAAGGAACTTTCTTTTCTTTTGTGTTTTTTTTTTTTTTTTTTTTTGTATAGACAGAGTCTCACGTTATAGCTCTTGGTAGAGTGCCGTAGCATCACACAGCTCACAGCAACCTCCAACTCCTGGGCTTAGGTGATTCTCTTGCTTCAGCCTCCCCAGTAGCTGGGACTACAGGTGCCTGCCACAATGCCCGGCTATAACAAGGAACTTTCTGCCCTCAGGACATTGATTAATAAATGACCAATCTATGCCTCTTGTAGCACATGTTTCCTGGAAAACATTTTCTTTTTTTTTGGAAATTCTGCGAAAGGACTCTCATTGTGATTAGTTAGGACTTTTGTATTTCCAAGGAAAAATGAATGTGTTTCAACGAACAACGTTATGACTTCCTATCATCTTATCCTTAAAATAATTATTTTTATGTTTTTTTTTTCCTTAGGAACTAAACATGCATCAATGCCATGCTTGTTATGGGAGAGGATAACAGTTTTTTCATGAAGCCCATTGCTCACCTGGAGGCTGAGGGAACTCCAGATTGTATTCTTGACTTTTTGATTACTAAGACCATGAAACCAGCTTTTCATCTATTTAAAGATTAAATCAATATGTAGAGGTACAGATGAAGAACTGACTAATGGTAGATTAAGCAATCTCCGAAATGGGGTGTGATGGAGTGGAAAGGCTCTGGAATAAGTTATAACCGAATTTCAACTCCAGCACTTCCATATGTAAGCTATGTGATTAAGGACAACTCACTGTTTTTGTTATCTGTAAAATGGATAGGATTGCCATGAATATTTGACTATAAAACATAAATAAAATTCTTGGAGGCACCTTACTCATGCTGACAAATTATCACATTTTCCTTGGCTAAAAGCAAATGTCTTGCCTGCCAGTGCTATAAAAGATTGGCTGGTGCTACAAATTGAGTTAAGCCAATTTGCTTTAAAACTTTATGGGGTTATATTTTATAAATATCCTTCAGTGAAAGGAAAAGGGATGAGTTATATGGATAAGATGACGCCTCCACCAGACTGGACTAAAGAGGAAGGCTTGAAAGGCCATGAGTTCTGGATGACGAGCCCTCACTGCAGCCGCTATATTTCTACTGGCTGGAGGGAAAAGGTGTCAGGATGTCTGAATGTTCTGGAAAGACTTCTACCCCCACTTCCCTCCCTCAACATTGACAGGCTCGGCACCATGGTCCACCACAGGGTCATCAGGTCAGATCCCAACCAGGCTATTTAAATCAAAACTGTGTGGATTATAAGACCCCAAAGTCCCTCCAAGTCATCTCTATGACCTTACCTTACCTTTCTCTCCACAGAGCTCTGCTCTCCCAGAATCCTTCCCACACTCATAGTCTATCATGAGCAAAATTCCCCTAGACCTCATTTATGACTAATTCCTTCAGTTTCTTGTTCTAATGAACGTAGCTCTCCCTTAGCAGACTGCTTCATGAGAAGACTGGCAAACTTTTTTGTTCTTACAACACTGGAAATCAGAAAGCCTTCCTCCTGGCTCTGCAGGGCCGGGATGACCCTAATCCCCGCTGTACACTGTACAATGCTGCCCCCCCCCCCATGCAGTCATCTACGTGCCTGCAGGGCCTGAGGCACGCCCCTTCACATTTTGAAAATTCTTTTAACTACTTATTGTACTGTTACTCTCTCCAACACGACTGCCCAGGTCTCTCCACATAGACATCTTACTGCTCTGAAGTACCCTCCTCCTATACTCACCTTCACTCTATGTCAGCTGTTTATGATGCCCCCAGTTTGCCCTTTCCTTACTGTTACCTTTCTTAGGATCTTGTCTGCAAATGTTACATTATTCAAACTTTATCTTTTATCTTTCTAGCTCACAATCCTTCCTTAACTAATCTCAGGACTCTTTGACCTAAGAGGGTCTGTGATCCATTGAAAGGTAATATCCCTTTCCACGGGACACTCCTGTGTTTGCTCCCTTCCAGCCCCCCTGCCCTCTCACTGTTCACCACAACTGAAGGCACCTGCTGCCTCAGGGCATTTGAATTTGCTGTTCCTTCTGCAAAGTGTGATTTTTTCCCCTTGAAAGCCATAGAACAACTTGAAAAAGTAAGGGTTCATACCCATGAAAATCCGATTCTAATTTAATGCAAACTTAGGAAGTGATATAGTAAAACAACAAGAGATTGGGTGGGCATGGCTGTTCACGCCTGTAATCCCAGCACTGTGGGAGGCCAAGGCGAGTGGATTGCTTAAGCTCATGTTTTCGAGACCAGGCTGAGCAAGATCGAGACCCCATCTTTAAAAACAGCCAGGCGTTGTGGCAGGTGCCTGTACTCTCAGCTCCTTGGGAGGCTGAGGCAAGAGAATCGCTTGAGCCCAGGTGTTTGAGGTCGCTGTGAGCTATGACTCCACAGCACTCTACCCAGGGAAACAAAGTGAGACTCTGTTTCAAAAACAAAAACAAAAGAGAGAGAGAGTCTTCCATTAAGTTTAGGGCGTTAGTACACAGGACAACAAGACAGAACCAAATTATAAACACGATGTAGCTCTCAAAAGGCAATAAGTGTCTGAGCTAACAATAATCATATATCTAATCCATACAAGGGTCAGTGAACCTATGCTCTCTTTCCAGCAAACTACAGTTCTTAAACATCATTCATTTCCAACTTACTGAACCATGGAAATACCACTTTAATTTTGCCATGTCAATGAAAGAATGCTTCAATGCAGGTGTAGGTAGCAACATTCAATGCACTGTTTGTGACCACCTCAAAATTGTGGATTCCTACTTACCATGTTTCATATACTGACTAAACGTATCTGAAGCATAGATTTCCAAACTGGTATTTAAAAATTAATCATTAAACACCACTATAGCAGTTCAATTAAGGAAACTAACATACATATACATCACACTATATAATGAAATATTCCATGGAGAATAAGTCAATCATACAAAGTTTTCTTTTATCTCTAGCAATATGTGGAATTAACAACAGTCAATGAGAAATCATGAAAGTGTGCCCTATTAGGTATCTGCTGAGAATACATGTCATTGTGTGGGTTTGCATCTTCCAAGAGGCAGATGTGAGGATGGAATTAGATGGATGAGAAGTGTACTGGGAACGTGCCCGGGAAGGATGGCTATGAGGCATCAGAAGTAGACAGGGACAACTTTCTCATCAAAATGCAAACCTGTTGTCTGTGAAAGGGGGAATAAAGAGAAGCAAGGAGAACTCTACCTTTGCAGCACTGCTCTGGGATGGTTGTATTGGAACTTGTGGGAGGGATTCGAGTCCAAATGTTCTGTAAGGGGAGCCCCATGTTTCACAGGAATGGTCTGTATGGGAGCCTGGTCATGGTCAATCAACAGCTGGGAACAGCTTAGGAGAATTGTGGATGTGGCAAAAGGTGGGGGTGAACCCAGAGACCAGAGGAGTTTCAAGCTGGGGTTGTCGGTCACTTGTGATCCCCTGGCAAGAAGTCACATAGGAGACGCTCATGACCACCCCAAGAACCACACCCAAAATAGTTTGCAAGATGACATTTATTTTTGCCTTATTAAAAACATATGGTGAGTTAAATGTTCGATATCAAGTATCAATGTTGGTCAATATTTTGTGAAAATAAGTCATTGACTTCCGTATCATTTTCTGTAGTATGTGAATATCATGGGAAAGCAAAGGCTAATCAGAATGTGTTATCTTTTTTTTTTTTGCACTTTTTTGGCTGAGGCTGGGTTTAAACCCACCACCTCCGGTATATGGGGCCGGCGCCCTGCTCCTTGAGCCACAGGCACCACCCAGAATGTGTTATCTTTATATCACACACATCATCTTTTGAATGCTCCACCGGCAAAGAGGATCTTCCACTATTATCTTTGCTCTCTGATGCCAGTAATTCTTGCTTTTTCTTCAGCACTTGTGTAGCCACTGGCTTACCTCTGTTTTTCTGCTGGGCGTGAACAGAATGATGTAACCAAAGCTACTTCCCCTTAAAGGCCTCTTAAAGATCTAAATAAAAGATGCAACCAGGCATGGGGGCTTATGCTTGTAACAGCAGCACTTTGGGAACTGAAGCGGGAGGACTGTGTGAAACTGGAATTCAACAGGCAGCATAGTGAGACTTCATGTCTAAAAAAGATTTAAAGGTAAATAAATAATACGTAAGTAAATAAATAAATATGAATAAAAGGTGAATATATCATGAATATGCCTTCACTTAAAGAATAATTTTGTTCTAATTTTTTTTTTTTCAGAGACAGGGTCTCGCTCTGTCACCCAGAGGAGAGTACAGTGGCCTAATCAGAAGTCACTGTAACCTTGAATTTCTAGGCTCACAGGAGTCTCTGACCTCAGCCTCCAGAGTAGCTAGGACTACAGGTGTGCTCCTTCACTTCCAGCTACGTTTTTATTTTTTTTTGCAGAGACGGGGTCTTGCTATGTTGCCCCGGATGGTCTCAAACCTCTGGGCTCAATCAATCCTTTTGCCTCAGCTCCCAAAGTGCTGGGATTATGGGCCTTAGCCACTGCATCCAGCTTCCTTGTAGAGTAATTTTAATGTAGAATAAAAGGAATTATCAACATTAAACACATTAAAAACTTGAAATATTTCTTTAATCTTATTGAAAAATAAGCACTTAGATTTTCCTCAATAGGACATCCTGTACTTCTTCCATTTCTGATCCAACCTCTTTTATTTCTGAGTATTTTCCTTGGTTGCAACTCTATATTTATTGTAATTTGTTGGATAGCAAGTGTTTCAAAAGCACTTTCTTTACAGTCAATGGTACTTATATCAACTTCACTTGTACTTCATATTAATATGATGACAGCACACTTCGCAAAGTATACATAACGAAAGCTTCTCAACATGATAATGAATGTCTTGATTCATTAGTTGGGATGTTTGCACTTGAACTCTGTAAGTAAGCAAGAGACACTTGACTCAGCTGCATGGGACAAAGAATTAAATTGCTGTAGTGGCATAAGAATATTTTTTAAAATATGAAAATATGAAATCTTAAAAGATGTGATAAAGGCAGCTCTGCATAATAAGTTGTGACATTGCTATAATAGGGTTGGCAATGAGCCACCAGAGCATTAGCACTGGGAAATATTATGAAATAACGTAACATAATGCATGGTGAGGCTTCCTGACATTCTAGGCTTGATTTCAAGTATTTCCACATTAATATTACATGGAATGTGAATGAATATTCAAGATTAGAAATAAAGTTATTCTTCAGAAAATGACTTCAAATGTATGAAAACTGTAGCACATTTTCCTTTAGTCTTCAAATAAAATTGATGTTTAATTTTTGTAAAAACTAAAATTTGAGAGATAAGCAAATTCATATGAAAAAGATTTAAATATGCTACTAAATCTCAATCCAATTCACATGTAATTAGTATAAATACATATTAAATCAGAAAGCATTGGAATAGCTTTTCATGTTACATATCTGGTCAATTCAAATATTATTTGGCATATCATTTTATTGAGAAATACACAAGGCTAGAAGTCTCTTGATACCTTAAATGTAGCTACATTACTCCACACTGTTTGATCTGCCTTAGTAAATTTTGTTCGCACTATATACAATAAATAATAAATTTAGTTTCTGCATAGCAACTTTATTCTTATAGAAATTGGCTTATGTCTAAGCACTTACTTTTTTTTCCATTTCAAACATATTCTAGATGATCCCAAGTATATTCTTACACACAATTTGTGGCAAAAGTATTTTTAACATAAACAAGCAAATAGTAGTTGTTTCCTTCACCAACAAATTGATAGTTACAATGCAAGCTATGCATTTTCTTCTCTATTCTCTTGGTAGGTATGCTTTGCAACAAGATAACATTTGCCTCACTGATTGCCGCTCACTGGGAAACACTCTTCAAAGTGAAATGTTCTATTTAGGTGGTTTCTGTGTCTTAAAACAACATTATCACTAGAGGGAAAAATATGCCAAATTTCTTACTTTGACATTTTTGAAAGTCACCCTGGCATCCAGGAGAAAAGTGAAGATTGTTGGCAATAAGATGCAAAGTAGGCAATGCTTTGCTTCTTTTTATGATAAACTTGGCCTTCCCTGTAACAAACAGCAATTAGAAAAATTGCAATTGGCAATTTGGTTTATGTATTATAATAATAATTAAAATGCATGCTTTGGATATAAAGTTATTATTAGCTTTATGAACAATGCTTAGATTAATTAACAGGAAAAACAGTGCAGGCTGAAAATCAATATTTTTTGTTTTCTTGTGTCAAAGCGAGTAATTTATAGTCAAGTGTATCAGGATGGACTAAATCAGGTTGTGATTAAAGGAAATATCAAAAGGCCTTAGTGGCTTTAAAATAAATTATTCTTTCTTTCTAACTGTTTTGTGTATATTTTTACCTGGGACTCAAGTTAAAGGGCCAGACAGTTTGCTGCCTGTTGCAAAGTCGCAGAGAAATAGAGACTGATGGGTGATCGACTTGTTCTTTAAATTCCATCCAGTCCTGACCAGGGCCACCTGCTCGTGTGTTGTGGGCCTTCCTTCAACAGAGCAAGGCAGTGAAATCCTGGTAGGTTCCCAGCGGGAGAGTCAGCACTGCTAGAACAGCGGGACTGTTGACTACCACAGACTGACCACTTGTCCTCCAAATACTTGATTTCTCTCAATACTGTGGGCAGACACACTCATTCCTCCAGGGTACAACACAGAGTAGCCGCCTAGTCACTGAGTTTCAGCTCAGAGTCACAGACCTCTGCGTAATACCTTTCTTTTTTCTTGTTTTTCATGCCCAGATGTGACTCTGCTTTAGTTAGAGACCCAGGTACAGAAGAACCTCTGTACATTGGCCACCCCAGGGACTGTAACTGGCCACTGTATGGTGGTGGCCAACATGAGGAACTAGGCCACTGTACTGATGCTCACGCAGTGCGTGTCTGGTCTGTGAAAATTAAGTTACCTCAAGGAGTGGTCAGTGTACGGAAGTGGTTAGTTTAAGGAGGGGGTCAGCATAAGATGGACGTCAGCATAAGGAGAGGGTCAACTCTGGAGGTTCTGATGTATTTGAAAGATGTTTTCCCCAAACCCAAGCAAGCAGCATGCAATAGCACAGTTGACACAGCGCCCACAATACTCTCTGACTGGAGAGAGCA
>CAUYRH010066570.1:0-13427 GCA_963574655.1 Perodicticus potto | reverse complement strand
CAGCCTTAAAGAAAGATGGAGACTTTACCTCTTACATGTTTACATGGATGGAGCTGGAACATATTCTTTTTAGCAAAGTATCTCAAGAATGGAAGAAAAAGTATCCAAAGTACTCAGTCTTGCTATGAAACCAAATTATAGCTTTCTTATGGATGGTATAACCCAAATACAGCTCAAGAAGAAGGGGAAAGGAGAGAGGCAGTGGAGGGGATGAGGGAGGATGGATGGAGGGAGAGTAATTTGGTGGGACCACACCTATGGTGCATCAAGGGTATATGTAAAATTTACTAGGTGTAGAATATAAATGTCTTAACACAATAACTAAGAAAATTCCATGAAGGCTATGTTAACCAGTTTGATGAAAACATTTTAAATTGTATATAAAACCAGCATATTGTACCCCATGATTGCATTAATGTACACAGCTATGATTTAATAAAAAATAAAATAAAATAGCTCTCCCTCGAGTGCTTCTCTGGCTTTGTTTTAATTGACTCAGAGCCGAGGGGCCACCACTTAGGAATTAATTGGGATGTGAGAAGCATCTTATGTTATATTCCAAGTCAAGGACAGAGTTAGGCTATGTCTCAGTTTGGGTTGCTATTACAAAGTACCACAGACTGAGTGGCTTCTAAACAACAGAAATTTTTTGCTCACAGTTCTAGAGGATGAAAGTCTGAGATCAAGGTGACAGCTTTGTTGGGTTCTGGTGAAGGCCTTCTTCTGGGTTGCAGATTTCTGACATCTTATTGTATCTTTGTGTGGTGAGAAGACAGTATGTTAGCTCTCTGTCCTTTTCCTAATGGCACTAATCCTATTTCTTCCTAAGAGTTACTGACAATCAGTAGTAATTCAGATTCATCTCAAACATGTATTTATGTTTGTTTGAACTTACTATATGAAACGTAACTCCCATGTTATGAATAACAAAATGGAGTCACAGAGAGGTTCAGTAATGTACCTAATGGAGAAACCCAATATTTTCCCACTTTATTACTATGGTACATTTCCCCCTATATCATTTAGTTTTTGTTGCATAACAAACCACCTTAAAACTCAACTACTCAAACTACTCAATTAAAGCAACAACTATTTATTTTAGGATTTTGTGGTTTTGCAATTTGGGTTGGGCTCAGCTGGGTGGTTTTTTGCCAGTCTTGGCTGGGCTTACCTGTTTTGTGGTTACTAGTTGGTAAGACAGTTCTGTGAGCCAACTTATGGCTGAGGTAAGGAAGGATAACTGGGCTATGTGTCTCTCATCATTCAATAGACTATCCTAGGCTCTTTCAAACAGGAGCCATCATAGGATTCCAAGAGCAGCAAGTCAAGAAAAGCGTCCACATGTAAGTGCTCTCAAGCCTCTGTTGTACCACAGTTACTCACATCTCACTGTCCAAGACAAGTCAAGAGGCTAAACTCAAAAGCTGTGTGGGTGGGTCATCACTGTCCAAGCACCCAAAGGCATGGATGTTGGGAGAGAAACAGTTTGTAGGAAATCTTTTCAATCTACCACACCGTACTTAAAAAAATAGTATTGATTACAAAAAATTTCTATATATGTTACTTTGGAAATTTTGGAAAATACAGAAAAATCTAAAGGAGGAAAAAAATCACCTGTAATGAAAGATTTAGAGATAATCACTGTTGACATTTTAGTGTATTTCTCCCTTATTTGTCTTATGAGAATAGGAATGAGACAGGGCATGACTGTGCATGCATATATATGAGTAATATTATGTTTTAAAAGAGTGGTATCAGGGTGGTGCCTGTGGCTCAAGGAGTAGGGTGCTGGCCCCAAATACCGGGGGTGGTGGGTTCAAGGCTGGCTTCGGCCAAAACTGCAAAAAAAAAAAAAAAAAAAGAGTGGTTACAGCCAACTTTTTTGATTAATATCATTTCCCCACATCATGCAAAAAATCTTGAAAATATGATACTTCTTAATACTCAATCATAACTCCCCACTGTATTTTATTTAACCCTACCCTGCTTTTTAATTTTCTTTCTTTTTTTTTTTTTTACTGTTGAGGTTGGTTCCATTTCTTTCTTTTGGTTGTTAGAAGTAACATTATAGTGAAATAAAAAGTCTTTCACTACATTTCTGATGATTTTCCTAGGATAGATTCCCAGAAGTGAATTATAGGATCAAAGGAGATAACATTAGTAGGGCTTTTGAACATATTGAGAAATTGCTTTCCTGGAATTTGCTCTCTCACAGCTCTGAGGGAAAGGGCCTACATTATGGAACTCTTAAGGGCTCTAAGTATTATCTTACAAAAAAAGATCAATTAGGTAAAAAGTGGTATCTTTATTTAATTCACATTCCTAGTTACCAGTAAGGATAAAACTTTTGGCAATGCTTCTTGGACACTTATGTGTCTTTTGTGAATGTCCATTTCTTTAGAGAAAAGATAGGTATTTTAAACCAATTTGTGTGAATTACTTTGTTAATGTCATGAACATATTGTCTTACAAGTTACAAATATTTTCCTTGTTAGGTTTTAATTGGTCTTACAATTTTGTTTAGAGATTTTTTTTGGGGGGGGATATAAAGATTTAAAATTTTCCTTTGTAAAATTTATTTTTCTTTTCTTTTCTTTTTTTTTTGTAACATTCATTGCTTTTCTGCTTACAATGTCATTCTTGACCCATGTTTAAAAAAAATATAAAATGTAGTGGTTTTGCCACTTAGCAGAACAATGTTGGGAAAGGCTGTATGTCTTTGGAAGCAGGATTGACAGGTGGAGAAGATTCTCCTGTGTAACATTTTCCCCTGCAGCAGAGCTTGGGTAAACTGCCTCCAGGGTCCCTGTTTAACTGACACAAGGTTGATCAGCAAAGACCCCGTGTTGCTGTCAGCACATTTATGCCTGTAACTTGTCTTCTTACTCTTGATTTCCTCTCATCATCCTGACCCTGAGCTCGTCTTTGTGAATTTTACAATCTGGTTTGATTCATTACCAGGCACTCCCCCGCCAAAGGCTCATGCCACGTAGGTTTGTGTCTTCCCAGGGTGTGAGGTTGGCTTGTGACAGTGAGCTGCTTTGTGGCATTGCTGTGTGGCACCTGTGAGGCAGTGGCATTGGTAACAATCCTTGTGAAGTAACAGAACTTTGTTTCCTGGTGAAGCTTGCCTCTGAAAGGGAGCCGTCATCTTGCACTAATGATGGAAATACAACTGGTGTTGAAGGTCCTCTTCTGCATTGATGGAGGTCTGAGTTTGATTTCACTGCTGAAGCTAAGAGGGAACAAGACCATAGTAGAATTCAGAGCCATTTGGAACCAGGTTCACATTCCTTCTCTGTCACTTACTGTGTGGCTTTTGACAAGTCATTTAGCCTCCCTGAGTTTCCACTTCCTAATCATCAACAGAAACCACAGTCATGATGTCCCTTTCCTGGAGAACTGTTGTGAACGAATATGGAACGAGGCAGTGTAGCCCATGTGGTTGACTCATAGCAGCTGGCAGCTAGCACTTTTATCTAGAAAAAAACAAATGATCTAAGTGAGAAAGTGATAGTATTAGTGATTGTGGTAATTTGTGAAGATTTCAGGAATTTGGGAATGTAAGGAATCTGTTACTGAGCTTTTTGAGGAACATGAAGTGATGAGTTAGTGAAGAGAGAAAAATATAAGGTAGGTTCTGCACACCTTCTGTAGGCATTGATATTGGTATTTAAGCACATTGATATCCGCTAGAGTAGGAGTGGAGCAGAAGGCTCCATAAGGCAGAGGAAGGTCTCTTTGGAGCTGAAATGCCCAGAGGTATGAGTTCTGCCCTCTTTACTGTTAGCACTGCTTTGGAGGAGGTTTGAGAAGCTCCCGATAATATGAGGAGTTTCCCCAAAGGGAGGAAAGAAGTCACTAGATGGCTATACGACCTTGCTCAGAGGAGCAGTTTCCTCCCAGGTGGGAGCTCCTGTCGCTAGGTTGGCACAGGTGTGATGTCTTTAGCTCACAGCATTTTTATAAACACTTTGCGTAATCACTGCTGCTATTTTCAGATTATTCTACAGCCACTTGGTAGAGTTGCATTTCTTACACCCTTGAAGTGGGGTATGGCCTTGGGACTTGTGGACGTAGCATGTGGGCAGAAGTAATATGTGTCCTGTCTGAGCAGAAGCCTTCAGGGCCAGTGTCTGATGTGCCTTTTTGCTTCAGCCATTGTGGCAGAGGGACTGGAACTTCTCTCATCCTGGGTCCCTGAATGGGAACTTACTAACTGGGTGATCTCGGACAAGTCTCTTCCTTGCGTGGAGTCGTTCACCTCATCTGGAAGATGTGCTGCCCTGAATGAGCAAGCACATGGAACAGGCTTGCTGGGACTGAAAATGAGACACATAATCATAAAATCAGGAATGACATCTGTGTGTGTGGATGAGCTGAGAATGGGTCTGCATGACGTGTATTGATTTCTGAACAAATATAATGAGTACAGAGAAGCGATAGATAGATAGCGTTCATTCAGGTTAGGACTTAAAAAGCTCACCCTAGGCTCCTTCTGGTTAGGAGAGGTTGCGTAGGCGACAAGGATTTCTTGAACAGGTGAAACCCTGGCATTGAGAGTAACCTTTTGACGGTTATGCCAGGCATGCAGGGTTCATTTTGCCTGTCTCATGGGGCATGCCTGTGCATGAACAGCTCTCTGCTAATGTGCCATCACATGGACTGATCACAAGACCAAGCCCTCCACTTATTACTGACAGCGCAGGAACAAAGAAATCAACCATGGCTCTTCAAAAATTCCCTGATGACTACAACATTTTGGCTTGCTGAACATAACTGAATTAATTCACGATTTTCCCAGAACAGGAATTGAATCCATCGATTTATGGGTTCGTCATGCTTGTTTTGGAGATGTGTCAATTCATTACATTCATTCTGGGAGAAAATAGTTGTGAGCCAGTTTTTTGCACCTCACCTGCACAGTTAAACCTCGGGTGGTCCTTTTCTCCAGTTGAATAGATTAATCTGTTCCTTGTCTACAAGAATCTGTAAGCTGAAACGTTACAGCAAACTGCCAGTCTGCACCCTACACCATGAAGCATCAGCTTTATTGGTTCCATTCTTGAAGACATTGTGCAATAATGAAAAGCACATTGTGTAACCAAGGTATGGCATATTTCAACGCACACATTTCCAAATGATCTTGTTTTTCTGACTAACTGTAAATTACTTAGGAACAATGGAGTTAACTGAAGTATTATTCACTCAAAACAACATTGCTATTATTCACTTAATACAAAGCCCACTTGAGATGCCTCTGGTATATAAAGTACATTATGGGTAATTGTGCAATTGCTAAACTTCTCTGAAACATTTGGAAATTCAGCAAATGGAAGCATCAGTAAACCTAGATTTTAATTAACGCTTTTGGTAAATAGAAGGGGGAATACATTATTATTGGTAAATGAGAGAGAAAAAAACTTAAAAGTTAACAAAGTTTGCAATTAGCTCTTAGTTGCTCCCTTATTTGTAGTTTGTTGCTCTATTTTAGAGAGATTGTGGGAAAATAATGAATGAAAACGTTGTGAGCAAAAGTGATACTTCTCTAGGTGATGAAGAATGTGGTTTTCTGAGGTCACTCTGTTGACAGAATAAATAAGACAAAGGTTTGTTAAAAAAACAGAAAAACAAAAAACTCAAGAGACTTGAAAATTCTGCCTAGTCAGAAATTTGACGCTGGTGCCATCCTTAATCAATAATCATTTTCTGTTATCTTCCAGGCATGCTGAATGCAGACAATTTGGGAGGAGACTGACAAGGAAGATCAGAGGAAATCATAATTGTTTAATTAAAAAAATGATAAGCCCTTCTGGTATTTTACTTTTTAATCTCTTTTTAATAAAATGTTGGGAGCTCACAGCTAGAAGCAACTTTATAAGCATTTTAATCCTCCCTAACGTTGGACTTCTTCTCGAGTACACCTGACTCTACCATCTTCTGACCTTGACTTAAAATGCGGTCGGTCGGTGGTGGGGAGCCAGGACTCTTTATGGGAACTCATTCCTTTCCAGCTCAGCTCTCTTTGACTGCTAATCTCTTTCTCTCTCCCTCCCTTCCTTCTTTCCCCCTTACATTCTCCTTGGTCTTGACTCTTCTTGTGCACCCCTGCCATTCTCTCTGTGGGTTTCATGTCTGTGTCTCATGTGACAGCGGTGTCTGATAGCTTTCCTTTGTCCCTCCAGGGTCTTTTCCACCTTGACTGCTCCGCTGTCTGCCCTGGGAAGCTGACCTGTGTGGAGTTCTTCATCCCTGGGGTCCTGCATGTTCTGACTTCCATTTAAACTTGGCCAAAGAAGTGTCCCTGCAGGAGACTGAAGGGAGGGAGGAGACTGAGTCCAGCTATGTCCATGTTCCCTGGGCTCCCACTGTGGACTTGCCTCTGGTTTGCTTTGTCCTTCAACTGGTTGTTACTGTTTCCTTCAAGGAGACCTTCTCTCTACATGACTTTCTTTTGATTTTGGTAACTCCTTCCTTTGCATCCTTCCATGCCGAATTCCAGATTACTGCTTCATCCGGTTGGCTCCCCTACCCTGGGACCATTGTACACAGGCCTGTTGTGTACAAACTTTCCTCTAATTAACCCAGTTCCCTAAGCCATCTGTTTCCAGTTGGGACCCCTCCAGAGAGACAATAGCCCTCTGGATAATTCTGAAACAGCACTGTGCACCCACACTAGCCTCCCTTCCCCAGGAAAAGGACACGAGATTTCTCAATTGTGCTGAATGTGACCTGGCTTTAAGAACTCTTCTGTCCTCTGAAGTGTCCCAGTTAGGCAATTTCTCTTATGAAGTGTGGTCTGAGCTGAAAGCAGTGGTTCTCAGGTTAAGGCAATCAAAGCTGGGCACCAGTTAATGTGGTAGGGATAGACTTTAATCGGTAACAAAGCTTTATAACTGGGAAAAGAATCTGGCAGCAACTGAATTGGCCTTTACTTGGTGCAGAGGTGACTGGGCACTTTAGAGAGAGGAAGGCAGCCACGGACCTTCCAGAGAGTCAGGGAAGTGAAAATTACAAAAAGGGGGAAGGGGGCTTAGCCCACAAGAGGCCCCTCAGGGTGTGCTAACTGGTGCCGGTCCAGGTTAGGCGGGGAGTGGGATACTAGGTGTTGGCTAGGACAAATGCAAATTCTTCTGGTAGCCTTGAGTTCTCAGCCTTGATTGTTTTAACAGCTAGCGTCATCCTAAGGATGTGGCTTTGGGTCTGTAGAAACCAAGTTTGTGTTTGTTCAGGTCTGTGTTTGTTAGGCCAAGGTTCAGGCCTCGCTGAGGATGGGGCTCTGAGGTGCCTGGCTGGACTACAGTCGGGGAGAGAAGCTTTGTCAGGGGTCAGTGCAGAGCACAGCAGGGCTCTCCTTATGCCTCTGGGGACCAGGGCAGCCAGGAATTTGTGAGGGCGTGCATGTGGGGCTCCTTGGACACCCCTGACCTCTTGGCAGCACCTGGGACTGTGGTCACAGCTCCGACCTTGGCCACCAACCAGACCTTGGCTCTTGAGTCAGTGCACCAAGGCCTAGACGTGCCATCAACTCTCAGTCTGTAAAGCTGAGTCTGTAAAAATGCCGCCCCTGCCACTTGCTTGGTTCAGAGAGTGAAATGAGCCAATGTGTGTGGAACTCCTCTGCGAACCGCAGAGGGCCACGTGGATTTGTTATTATCATTATTAGGCTGTGTTTGTTCTGCCCCCTCCTCCTTTCCTCTTCCCTTTGTTACCTCTTTCTGCCTCCCTCCTGCTTCCTGCCTCTCCCGTGTCCCTTCCCCATCTTCAGGCAGCAGTGGGATGGTGGGATCTGCCTCCCACCCTTATCTCCTGACCCCTCCACCGCTGCTCCTCCAGGCCAGTTCTAGCACCACTTTCCCAACCCCTCCAAGCACCACCCAGTGAGAAACATGCTCCCTTTTCCTGCTGGAATGTTTCTTCCCCCTTAAACATTTTTCTATTCTCAACCCTTAGAAAGTTGGAGGTAGAAAGCATCTTAGTTAAATCTGGTTCTACTTAATTTTTTTTTTTAAATAGACAAGTTGAATTCTGGACAGGGAAAGTGATTAGCCCAAATTTACTGAGCAAGTCAGGGATGCGGTCAGAACCCAGCGTATGCCCTCAGACCTCCCAGGCTTGGGGACGGCTGTGTGGACACCCTTGCATCTCTGGTGATCAATTGTCAGCCCCATCCCGTTGTGGGTCAGCTCCATCCCATTGTGCTCTTTCCCTATTAAACTGTGAGCTCTGAGAAGGGAGAGGCTCTGTTTCACTCTTCTAAGTTCTCACCGTAGCCACCCTTCCTGACAAAAGGATGCTCATGACATGAATGACCACTGAATGAAAACCAGAGAGGGGACTGAAGCCTGGGAGGTTTGCAGTCAAATGTCAGCCGGAGGCTCATTCATCTTCTCCCTGCCTTCTCACCTCAGCTGATACGCCCAGATGCTTTTCTTATCCAAGAAAGGGGATTAGCACTTTCCCCATTAATGTAAGTGAATGTTTTTGAGATCCCTCGTGTCTAACTGGCAAGTTCTGCTGAACAGAGGCTTTGTAACACTGTCTTAAATTAAAACGGCCCAGGAATACATGAAAGTGGAACATTCAGTTGCTAGTAAGTGACTTCCTCGACTTATTGCAGTGGGAAAAGTTAGCTGACCAGAGTGAATCTTCAATGAATTAGTTTACAAAACTACATGTTTAACCTTGCAGCCTCAGCTGAAAGAGCCAGCGAGTCAGAGGCAATACTGAGTGTGGGGAAAGTTACCGATAGTCTGCACCTTGCAAGGCAGACACTCCGAATCAGTGTCTTGTGGGGAATATGACCCTTGGGGGGATGAATCTGCCAAAGGAGCTCCTCCTTCTGCAAGGTAGCAGCTTGCCTTCCTGAGGTTCTGTGGTGGGGCTTTCAGATGGCAGGGCCGGTATCTTGGTGCCACCTTCCAGGGCCACTGTGAGCCCTGTAGCCAGATGGATTCTCGTCATGCTGTCAAGTCCTTTGTGTTTCTCAAGGAGCACAGAAGCCACCGAAATAATACCTGTGGTTGCTTCATGCAGGAGAGCACATTTTTTTTGTTTTTAAACCATGACAGCAGACACTGACCTGACACCTGTGTCTTCATTTCTTTCTTTCTTTTTTTTTGAGACAGAGTCTCACTTTGTCGCCCTTGGTAGAGTGCTGTGGAATCGCAGCTCACAGCAACCTCCAGCTCTTGGGCTTAGGGGATTCTCTTGACTCAGCCTCCCGAATAGCTGGGACTACAGGTGCCCGCCACAACACCCAGCTATTTTTATTGTAGTTTGGCCAGGGCTGGGTTTGAACCTGCCACCCTTGGTATATGGAGCCGGCGCCCAACTCACTGAGCCACAGGCACCACCCTGTGTCTCCATTTCTTAATGTGGAGTATTCTGTGCTGAGGTGCAGGCACATTGGCCTGGCAGTGTGCAGGAAGCATCGGGGTGGGGTGGGGTATCCTGAAGAGTCACGCAGACCGGGTTTGAGCCAGAGCCCTGCCATTTGCTTGCTGGACGCCTTACGCATATTTGCTTCACTGAGGCTCAATTTCTCACCTGGGAAATGACAACAGACATTTACCTTGAGGGCGAATGTATATAGTGGCAGTCAGTATCTCTGATTATAGCTGTGCCGGTACCCAGTGACGATGGTGGTGGTGTCATAGTAATGATGGTCACATCGCCACGTTACGGGGCTGTGGTATCAAGGAGGCCTTTTCTTTCAGTTCGGCATTTTGAGGTGCATGCTTCTTCCCTGTGATTGGGCAGTAGCACCCACCACCAGAGCATGGCGTGGTTTCCTGGCTGGGAGGGATCATGATGAGCCTTTTGTCCAGCCTTCTACTGCTGCTTGAATCCCTGTAAATTGGTGTTTAAGCCACTGCTTCACCCTGCTTGATGGGACATTTGCTAACTTGCTGCCCTGGGTGTGGATCAACCGGTTTCTCTCTGGGCGTTAGTTTTGTAACCTGGAAAATGGAGTTGACAATGTCCAGTGGTGAGATTGTTGTGGGAGCTGGCAGTCACAGCTGTCAAGGGTCAGCGGTCCTACCTGCCGTCAGATAGCAGCTAAGTAAATGTGCTTCCTTCTCTTTTCCTCCCGCAGAAGCTGCTTGTTTTGTCTTGTTCAATTTTTTTTTGAACAAGTTCTGACTCCTTGGGGCTTTTTTTACTCATTGTTCTTAGTCCCCTCTCTGTGGCCACGCAGGGTGGTCTGAGTCTTTCCAAAGACATCCCTGCAGACTGAAGGCAGCTGTTGCCCATGTCCTGCAGTGTCCCTCATTACTCTGGCCTCTCCTTATCAGCACAGTAGGACCTCCGCAGCTGACCAGCTCCCTACACTGACCACCTCCTTAAGTTGACCTGATTTTCACAGACTGGACACGCACCACATGTACATATGGCTCGGTAGGCCTAGTTCCTTATGTGGACCACCTCTCTTGTTGAGCAGATTGTTACAGTTCCTCGGGTGGTCAACTCCCAGAAGTTCTACTGCACATGGGTTTCAGACGCCTCACCCTATTCGTTCTTTTCTGAGAGTGTGTCTACTTCCTTCTTCAACTGTGGTACCCAGGAGGATCAGAACCAGAAGCGAATTTAGAGAATATCCTACTTCATCCTTTAGTTCAGTTTTGCTCCTGGAGAAAATGAGCCCCATTGTAAGGAGGATGAATACAACAAGTCCCGCCTCGGGCAGGGGCGTGTCCTCCAGTGAGCGAGTCCTGACCTCTGTGGCAGCAGCTCTGACGAGCCTTTGGCAGCAGCTTTTATACTTGAATTACGGTGTTTCCCCACTTCTGTTAGAAAAGGATCCAGATTGCAGCAAAGGGTTTTATTTATTTATTTTTTTGGTGGGGGAGTGTTATAAGAGTATCTGGATTCTTCTAGAACATTCTTGTCTGATAACATTTTACACCGAACACCGGTTGTTCCTTAGCACAAACACTTGAAATTTGGATGAGAATCCGCTGTTTGAATGCAGCTCAGCTGTTCCACAGAAGCAGGGAGTTGGTTATTTTTATTCCACGTGGCAGCAGGGCTGGTGGAGAAGGCAGGGTTTCCCTGTAAGATGTATCTCATAGTAATATTAATATATGGTAGTGGAATTGCGGTAAATTATTCTACCTCTCTGAGCCTCAATTTCCTCTTTTTAAAATGAGGGTAATGACCTTTTTGTTGCCTAATATCGTTGGTTGGTTGGAAGATAATGTGAAAATGTACAAAAGAACTTTTGTTGGAAGATAATGTGAAAATAATGTACCAAAGAACTCTTTCGAACTATAAAGCATGACACAGAAGCACACTTTCCTGCGATCTAGACTGAATTAATTTCCTTCTGCTCTGTGATCCTCAGTGAATTCCTAGCTATCTTGGTCACCTGAAGTGCTTTGCCAAGGTTGGCGTCTATCTAAGTCTATTGTGCTGGTTTTTCCTTTTCTCAAGGTCATGTTCAAAGGCCCAGTTTTCCTGAATGTCTTTGATGACATGGGTCCAGGGTGAGTTTTCTGTCTTTTGAGCCTCGTCCTACTTTATGTACTGCTGGGTACAGTTATTCCAGTTCATGTTATATCTCTTCTCCACCTGTCTCCAGCAAGTTCTGCTAACATCTGGTGAGTCTCTCCATTCAAATCTCCTTTTCATCTCACAAATATATGAAAATAGAGACCAAAAAGCAAGAGATAAAAGTTGAGAATGTGTGGGTGGCGCCTGTGGCTCAAAGGAGTAGGGTGCCAGCCCCATATACCAGAGGTAGTGGGTTCAAACCCAGCCCCGGCCAAAAACTGCGGGTGGGGGGGGGCGGGGAGGAAAGAAAAAAAAAAAAGTTGAGAATGTGTTAAGTTTCCTTAAGCTTATAATTCTTCAATTATAATGAGGTTAAATGTTTTCCACAGGTTAATTGGCCATTTGAGTTCCTTTTTATTTTACTCTGTGTGTGGGGTCTTTTATGTTTGATAATTGTTTTTTATTTGTATCTTTCTCCCTTGCCTTGGTGTCTTGGGTACTTATTTTTCTAATTAAGTTATATAATGTTAAATTTCATAACGTTATATGTTAGATTTTTTTTGCCTTATGCTTGCTTTTTGTCTTTGGTAAAATACTTTGGGGAAGAGAGAGCCTCTTATTTATGACCATTATGTAAATATTCTTCATTTCTATTTAAATATTTTTATTAAGAAAATCAATTCTTTAAATCATCTAGAGTTTAGCTTATCAAATGTAAGTTAGGGTTCTAGTGTGGTGTTTTTTTCCTATATGGCTAGCAAGCAGTTTTACTGCCATTGGTGGAATACTTTTCCCTCCTTATTGAAATAACTTCTGAAGAGTAGACAAAATCACACTGCTCCATTGATTTGCCTGCCTATCCCGGCAATAACTAAATCTCTGTTTGATTATTTAGAAATCTTTTTAATTTTTTTTATTGTATGACCCTTCTCCTTTTATTTCTACTGTTCCCTACTCCTTCCCCCCATACAGTCCCATTTAATATTGTAGATTTATTCCTGTACATAACCTATAGATAAACTTCAGAATTTGTTTACGTCTCCCAAGATATTCCATTATATTTTGATTGAAATTGCTTTACCTTTATTGGGATAAAGCAGACTATCGAAAATAATATAAGAAAACAAATAACAGCAGAGTAGAAATTCAGAGTCACAGAATTTGGTCACAGGTAGAGGACCAAATCAATGAGTAAAACTTGAATGGAGAAAAAAAAATGACAAAGAGATAAAAGATCAGAGGAAAGATGATGTAAATATGGACTAAAAAAAATAAATAACTCCTGGACCTAAAGAACAACTCAGAAACAATATTGAAAATAGTACAGGTAAAATAAAATTTTCTGAAATGAAAATAAGTTGTGAATCCATCATGTGAACTTTATCAGAAAAAATTAATTAAAACTGACAAACACCTTGACATACTCTGTAAAAAAGACTGAATTTCAAGGATAACAAATACATCCTAAAATACTTAGAAAAAAAAGTGCAGTGAAAAAATAATCAGGGAAGCCTTCGACTTTTTTTGTGTAACATTGAATAAAGGCAGTCAATAGAACAACATTTAAAAATCTGGGAAGACCAAATCCATAACTATACAGGGGATGTCTGGACAGCTGGTTACCAAATTTTTCTCCCAGCTGCAATTGGGATGACTTGCTGTTCTCTCATGCCTCCCTAGTCATCCCTGACAGTCCTGCTCCCCGTTTGGGGAGGGACATACTAACTAAAACAGGAACTTTTCCCTCCTGGAGATCTAGTCATGATCAAAACTCCTCCTTCTAATTCACTTTCCCTGACCCCAACTTGGGAAGTCCCCTTTCCTGTTATCTTGTCTTCTTCTACTGTTAAAGTTATAGGAGTCGATTCCTGCATACATCATTCACGAGTAAAGTCCTGGAACCCTCCATCTTCTACGGAGGCAGGCAATGA
>CAUYRH010066568.1:0-15154 GCA_963574655.1 Perodicticus potto | reverse complement strand
TTAATTTGTAATTAGTGACTACTTTCTTTGTTTTGTTTTTGAGACAGAGTATTACTCTGTTGCCACAGGTAGAGTGCCACGGCATCATAGCTCACAGCAACCTCAAACTCTTGAGCTGAAGTGATCCTCTTGCCTCAGCCTCCTGAGTACTTAGGACTACAGGCACCAGAGTTTATTTTATTTATTTATTTTTTTTTTGAGACAGAGCCTCAAGCTGTCACCCTGGATAGAGTGCCATGGCATCGCAGCTCACAGCAACCTCCAATTCCTGGGCTCAAGTGAGTCTCCTGCCTTCGCCTCCCAAGTAGCTGGGACTACAGGTGCCCGCCACAACGCCCGGCCATTTTTTGGTTGCAGCCGTCATTGTTGTTTGGTGGGCCCGGGCTGGATTCGAACCCGCCAGCTCAGGTGTACATGGCTGGCGCCTTAGCCCGTTGAGCCACAGGCGCCGAGCCAGAATTTCATTGTTTTTTATGAGCTTAACAGTTTTGAGTAATACTGGTCATTTGTAGGATACCCCTCTATTGGAATTGATATTTTTTCTCATGATTAGACTGAGGTTATTTGGGGAGGAAGACAGAGGTACAGTGCCATTTTTATCACTTCTTATCAAGGACGTGTTATCAACATAATTTATCATCACCTGGCTTAGGTAGTGTTTGCCAGGTTTCTGCAGCGTAAAGTTACTTTCCTCCCCACCTCCAGCCTTTCTGTATTCTGTGAAGAAGTCCCTATGCGCAGCCCATACATAGGAGTGAGGATTTGTGCTCCTTCAGAAGTGAATACCTACGTAAATTGGAATTCTGCAAGGGATATTTGTCTCTTCTTCCCCACTTTTCTATTTGTTCAGTAATTTATGGACTCAAAGGTATTTATTTTACACTTTGGATTATAATGTAATACTACTTTATTTTGTTGCCCAAATGATTCCAGCTTTGGTGTTGATAACTCAGCTCTTTTGACACTTTGACATATCCCCATCAACGCGGAATTGTTTTGAGTATTTCCTTACTTAATGGCATTCCCTTATGTTCCAGGCTCATCTAGGGTATTTCCTTACCCAGTCATAGAATCAGCCATTTCTCCACAGGTCCCTGGTTTCTTTACTTGGAGAACTGGTATTAGAAATCAAGATGTAAAACAAAGCCTGTGTACACCCTAATATTTATATAGGTAACTGTCTCTATATATATTAATCTAGACTTGAACAAAAGTCAACTCTTATCCATTACACACAGATCATTCTAGCCTCCTCTTCTTGCTTACCCGTAAATTCCCACTCCACCAGTGAGAAACTGGTTCCCAGTTGCTCTAGGGATTCCATTATGCATCTTTGACTTATATCAGCAAATACTAATAATATAGTGCTATTTCACATAGGGTACAGGAGATTTACCATAGTATAAATACTATTTTCCCGTTCTCCCTGCCTTCTGTTTTTTTGCATCCAAAATTTTGCTTATACTTGTGGAGAATTAATTCTTTTTGTTGAATATTATTCCATTTTGTGAACATAGGTGGGATCCATCCTTCTATAATTTGTTTCTAGTGATACTATGAACACTTTGATACCCACTTTTTGGTGAACATAAGTTTGCATTTCTGTTAGGTGTATCCTTGGAGTAGAATTGATTGATATACATATGTTTGGCTTTACCAATCAGTTGCCAAGGCAACTGTACCAGTTTTTACTCATTACAGCAATGTATGAGATACTCAGTCTTTCCATGTCAGTATTTAATGTTATCTATTTTTTTTTTTTTTTCAGACAGAGTATCAAACTATCGCCCTGGGTAGAGTGCCATGGCATCACAGCTCACAGCAAACTCAAAACTCCCGGGCCCAAGCATTTCTCTTGCCTTAGCCTCCCAAGTAGCTGGGACTACAGGTGCCCACCATGACACCCAGCTGTTTTTTGGCCTGGGCTGGATTTGAATCTGCCAGCTCCGGTGTATGTGGCTGGTGCCCTAGCCACCTGAGCTACAGGCGCCGAGCCTAATGTTAGCAATCTTTTTCATCTTAGCCATTTAGGTGTGCATGTAGAGCTTCATATTTTAATTTGGAACTTTTAAAAAACACTGCTGAGCAGACAAACAGATGTGTGGGAAAGATGTGGTGCCTGGGCCACTTCCAGATTAGACCGTGTTGTCTCTGAGGATTAATGTTTGTCTTAAAATGTGTGTGAATAATTTAAACATTATCTACTGGACAGCTGGGAGAATAAAATATTCATGACAACAGTCCTACTGGTGGAGATATTTTGAAGCAAACTGCATCTGAAGCATCCATTTGCACTCATGGTTCTGTTCAGTAGGGTGAGAGGAAAGTTCCATGGGAAAACTGTAGAGATGTTTTGGGGGGAAACCAAAACAGAAGACAGGTGAATGAGGTGAGGAAGTAGGAACTTCTGCAGGTAGACCTAAACCTATTCCCTTGTGGGAGGAGTAATTTCATTTTATTTTTATTTCTTTCTTTTCCCCTTGGTTACCCAACCATTTCTAGGAAGTCTGATCTACATGTTTGTTTGTTTTTTATGCACATGTCTTGTGGTGGGGCTGGGATGACATGTAAAGTGTAACTATCCCACATTGATCCCTTCCATGGTGTCCAGGTAGAGGGAACAAGCGCCCATTTAGGAGAATATTGCCAAGATTTTCAAAGAGTGACCATTTGGTCCAGCCAGAGTAAGGGGAGAGCAGCTGGCCAGTAGAGAAGGCCGCCTTCCTCCCATAACACACAAGGGAAAGGTGAGTCTCTTATAGGAGAGAAGGCTGACATCTGCTTTATCGTTGAAACTCTTTCTGTATTCGGCACACTTTCCCTACCTTGGCATGTGCTAGTCTCAGTGTGTTGTCTTTCTGTATTCCGCAAGGCTGGTGATCAATCTAGAAAGGGTCAAACCTCTGTGCTTCAGGTTTAGGGGAAATGGACTGGGAACGTGATTCTTAGAATGGAGTCACCTGGCAACCACTTACGATGTCTACAAATCTCTGCAGGAAGTTTTAGGTTTGGGGAACACTGGGGCTTGAGGCCCAGACATAAAGCTGGGACCCACATCCTAGGAGTTCTCAGGAGGCAGATCTCAGTTTCACCTGAGGAAGGAGGGCCCACAGACTGAGCTATCCCACAAGGGCAGGAAAGAGAAAGAGTGAACTAGGCTGGGTGCAGTGGCTCACGCCTATAATCCTAGCATTTGGGAGGCTAAGGCAGGTGGATTGCCTGAGCTCACAGGTTCGAGACCAGCCTGAGCAAGAGCAAGACCTCCTCTGCAAAAAATAGCCACGCATTGTGGGGAGTGCCTGTAGTCCCAGCTACTTGGGGTTGGGGGCAGGGGTGCAGAGGCAAGAGAATCGCTTGAGCCCAAGAGTTTGAGGTTGCTACGTGCTATAATGCCAAGGCACTCTACCAAGGGCGACAAAATGAGACTCTGTCTCCAAGAAAAAAAGAGAAAGAGTGAACTTCCGATTCCTGTGGGTGGCAGAAAGCAGTGAAATGGTCCCCATCAGGTAGGAGAGGCATCAGTTTTAAAAGTACATCTAGAGTCCTTTGCAGCTTGATGTTCTGAGTATAGGATTCTAGTTCTGAGACTGAGTCATATGCTCAGTTTGAGAAGTGCTTACTGCCAGGATGTTCACGGCAGAACAGACCTTCACTCTCTACAGAATCTCCTCTGGTAGAGGGCTGATGAAGGTAGAGAGGTCTCAGGAGTGGAGTACCTCCGGTGAGCTGTGAGCAACCAGGCAATGCCTGGGCTGCCCCGTTGGCAGAGAGGATTTTGTCTGTTTAAACTGTGTGGTCCATGAGGATTGTTTGTCTTTGTGAGTGTGATCTTTCTAATTTCCAAGTTTGACTATGTCCTTCTTATGCTTTCAATCTTTTGGAGGCTATCTGTGGCTGGGAGTATATAGTTCAAGCTGTTTCCCTGGCATTCAAGGCCCCTGGTGGTTTGATCTCTCTCCACCTTTTCACACTGCAGATCTGGCCTCACACAGTGAAGGCCCAGCATTGACTGACTGAGTGCTGCTTTAGTTCTTGCTTCCTCTTCCAGACCATAGTTGGAAGAGCATTTATCTTTTAAGCCAGCTTAAGACAGCCTCACTTCCTCCCATACTGCGATCAAAGACTCCTTTGTCTGTGTTGGGAGAGCCTCTGGGGTACAATTTATCATAGCCCTGATAAGACCACTAAGTTGTTATAGTCTGTGCCCATAACTGAGGCATGCAGACAGACAGACGGACAGACAGACAGGCACACACACACACACACACACACACACACACACACACACGGGGCTCCTCCAGATTCATTCATCTTCCAGTACATAGCTGCCCACAAAAATTTCTCAGGAAATGATTTACTAAAAGAAAAGAGAGATTCGTGCTATACAGTTGACCCACTTTGAATGGTACTGGTCTCTTCTCTGGGTATTGTTTTCCTGCCAGATAATGAGCCTCGTAGAATTTATAGTGCAGAAGCGGTGAGGTGTGATAGACAAGGTCAAGTGGCCTGCTTTTGAATCTAGATTATGACAGCATGTATGACCTTGGACAATTTGCTTTCCCTCTCTCCATCTGTTTCCTTGTAGGTAAAATAAGGATTTTAACACCTGGCTCATGGGGTTACCATGAAGATAAGCTGGCAGCTGGCGGGGGGTGGGGGTGGGAGGGCGGTGAATGCGAACACCTCCAGCTCTGTTTGATTTCAAATGCTCCGCTCAGCCAGTTCCCTGCTTAGCTTACACTCCTGGCAAGGACTCTGGATGGCTTGGGCTCTTTCTAAATACTAAAGTGACTAAAAGCCCTGCGACTGAGCCCTCAGAGTAGGCTCAGAGGAAGGGTCATTCTAATGATATGGCTTAATGAGGATGCCACTAAAGGACCGAGCGGGTAACTGGGCACCTTTTAAAAAATTAAGGCTGATGTTCCAAGGCATGGCTGGTTCTCAGAACATAGTACAGGCCTTGGGATACTCAGGGTGTGTGACTTTTGGGGTTTTTTTTTGAGTCTGTCTTTGTCATGCTCGGTAGAGTGCCATGGTATCACAGCTCACAACAACCTCAAACTCTTGGGCTCAAGCAATTCTTTTGCCGCAGCCTCCCAAGTAGCTGGGACTATAGGCGCAGTGCCCAGCTATTTTTAGAGATGAGGTCTCACTCTTGCTCAGGCTGGTCTTGAACCTGTGAGCTCAGGCAATCCACCACATCCGGCCCACAGTGTGAGACTTCTGAGCAAATGCTGACAGACCTTCGGCTTCCTAAGAGCTTCTTTCTCGATTCCATGCTTTTACTTATGCTGGTGCCACTCACTAGCCTGGCCCTATCTGCCACCTCTCCTCAGCATGCAACTAGCTGTAAAATGCTGCTTGTGCCGTTTCTTCCGTCTCTTCTGTGTGGAAAGCTCTCCACTCTTCTCAGACCGGCAAACTCCTACTCATCCTTCAAGGCTCAGACTAAATTTCCACTTCCCCTCCCTCCCATTCCCTTGACAGAGTACCTCCTCTTTTTTTTTTGAGACAGAGCCTCAAGCTGTTGCTCTGAGTAGAGTGCTGTGGCATCACAGCTCACAGCAACCACCACCTCCTGGGCTCCAGTGATTCTCCTGCCTCTGCCTCCCAAGTAGCTGGGACTACAGGCACCTGCCAGAACGCCGGGCTATTTTTTGGTTGCAGCCGTCGTTGTTTGTTGGACCCGGACTGGATTCGAACCCGCCAGCTCAGGTATATATGGCTGGCGCCTTAGCTGAATACCTCCTCTTAAGAGCTCCAATTACACCACATTCCTGTCTTATCTCATGAAATCACTGCTGTTTATTTGCCTCCCCTCTAAGTTTGTGTCTCTGGAAGTATGGCTGAGGTGGACACCTGACATTTTGCCAGCAGGCCCTCATGTCTTCATCCTACTTCTGGGAACAGTGTCCTAAATTTCCTTTGGGCTTTGACACCATCCCTTCCATAAACCCTGTTATTTTATTTTATTAATTAATTAAATTTTTTAGAGACAGAGTCTCACTTTGTCACCCTCAGTAGAGTCCTGTGGCGTCACAGCTCACAGCAACCTCCAGCTCTTGGGCTTAGGCAATTCTCTTGCCTCAGCCTCCTGAGTAACTAGGACTATAGGCGCCCGCCACAACACCCGGCTGTTTTTTGGTTGCAGTTTGGCCAGGGCCAAGTTCGATCCTGCCACCCTCGGTATATGGGGCTGGCGCCCTACTCACTGAGCCACAGGCGCCGCCCAAACCTTGTTATTTTAGACCATCCTTTTCCAGATCACTGTGAGTAATTCAGGATTGGCCACAGGACTCAATTAGGCTGAGGACTTCTAGTCACACTGTTGGAGGATAAATTCTTTTGGTTGGACTTAAACTCAGGAGGGCATTAGTTTGGAGTTACTGAACACTTCAGCCTGCAAATGAGTCATCCCAGTGACTATACAGATGGAAATGAAGTCTTAGCGATACTGTTTGAGCCCCTGGACCACACAGTTCTTGGACTTCTCAGTTATGTGGCCCAATGTTTTCCCTTCTTTGGCTTAAATCAGTTTGAGGAGAGGCTTTCTGTTCCTTGTAACCTCAAGAGGCCTGTGTTTCCTTCCCTGGCTACCTGGTTTCCAATAGAACGACTCATTGATTCAGCTCTAGAAGGTTAAAAACCTACTGGAAAAAAACCTCAATACCACATGACTCTCAGAAAGGAGGCAGGGCCTAGAGCCCTCAGGGATGGTCAGCTTCAACCTGGTACCTTATGGGTATGGAAAGAAAGACCTAGAAAGGTTAAGTGACTTGCCCCAAATTGCTCAGATAACATACTATCACCAGTTTCATCTGACCTCAAAATCCATACTCTTCTTACTATATGTGAGAAGCCTACTAGTAGATGTGGGGGTTATGGAGATGTCCCAAGGAGACAGGGCCTCCTAGGGGAACAAAGCAAGCCAAAGACAGGGCTAGAGACAACCACATTTTATTAGTCTCTGCAGTGGAACCAATGGAGCCCCCATTTTCAGGGGAACTTTAGTGCGCTACTCTGGCTGCCGGGCAGTGGTGTTAGCATTTCTACTGGTGATTAGGCTAGGATGGAGGAAGAGACGGGAAGGAGACCAAACAGGGAGACTGCATGGCCACATGAAGACAGGTATATGTCGGGCTTCCCAGGCTAGTACAGGGTTGATCAGGCCCCAGAAAGGAACACTGCCCAATCTTCTCTACATGAAGGAAGAGATAAAGCCTTTAGATGGGGATAGTCACAGCTAGGAACAGGGCGGAGCTCCTGGGGTCAGAAAGGCAATTTCTGATGGAGGCAACTTTTTAGAGCTGGCGGTGTCAAACACAACTCATCTATCCCCCAACCAAGAACTTCCAGGTTCAACTCAATTGTCATGGGAGACCAAGGAAGCTACTAGTGGGAAGGACGGGGTGTTTTGGGTATGGGCATGTGTTAGTATTAAAACAGGCAATATATTCCTTATAGGCACAACCATGAAACTTCCCTCCATAGAAAGTTCACACCTTCCCTTTACCACCACCCCCCTAGCAAGCTCCTTAGGCTAGGGGCCCACCACGATATGATCCCTGCCTCCACCCCAGCCCAAATTAACTCTCCTTTAATTTCCTGGACGTGCCATGATATTCACACGTCTGTAGACTTTCCAGTAACCATAACCCCAGCCTACCTGCCTTATTCCCAGCCTCCATGAGTCCCTGTCAAAGGACTAATAACTCTGCAGTTTTGTCAAGTGTTTGTTTACTCCTATTTTTCCTACTAGGCCTGGAGCTCCCTGGGGACAGAACAGACAACCCAACTCACGTTTAGTTTATGTCTCCAGTGCCTGGGGAACTTGAAGCCGAATGAAGTTGTTTTTGCTATGTCCTAGTGTGTTTAAAGAAAATTTATCTATATTTTCTTTTTCAGATTTCAGGGGTGTCTAGCAGTAGCTATGAAGATTTTTGACAGATGTTTGTGCCTGGGATCATAGCTTCTTCCAGGGTGGGAGTGAGGGTAGGTAGTGGGAGGAACAGTTCAAGCCCAGAAAGATCTAATGAGAGGGAAGGGCTGAAATGAGAGAGGGCTTGAATGGTGGAGGGTAGAGGGCGAAGGGTGGGGTCCAGGAGGAAGAGGATTCTAGCAGTCTATGTGCGGGGTCCAGTGCTCCTAGTCCCAGGGCTCAGAACCAGCAGGGCGACCACATCAGCGAGCCGAGTGCCGCACCAGTGGCAGCTCCCGCCAGCATGCCCATGGCCAGCGGGGCGCCTGAGCTGTAGCAGGGATCCTCTCGCACTATCACGTGTGTCACACCAGGGCCTGCGGAGAAAGCCCATGAGGGTCAGGGACTTATAAGAGGGAGCACAGCAATCTTCATTCCTTTCCTGTGTGACTCCAACTCAACGCACTGTCAAGCACCAAGCCCACTCTCTTGCTCTCCAGTCGGAGAAATAGACCTTGGCGCGGGGGGCTCCAGCCCATGGCTTATAGGTCTTAGATGTTCTGCACATGTTCAGGCACAGGATGTGGGGCTAGGGTGGAGTCGCAAGGAACCCCTGGCTTCTGTAAGCACCACCATGCACCTGATGGGCCCTCCCTATTGCCAGCCCCTGGAGCCAGGTGGCCGTTCCCGCATTCACCACCAGGGGGCGGTAGGGGCTCAGGATTGGGTACCGCTGCGCACCGGTGCTGAGCTGGGGGCTGGCCTGGAGAACAGGTCAGCTCAGGTCTCAGGGCTATTCTGTGTCTTGGGATGGGAAGGGCTTGTGGAGGGTATTGTCTGGAAAAACCTGCGAACACTTTAAAAGGATATGGCCTGGTCCTGACGGATGGACCAGGAGCGGGGCCTGGTGCTAGATGAGGGCAAGTTGCAGGACAGGCCTGCCCAGGACTTACCTGCATAGGGTGGTCCGTAGTAACTGCGGACGTATGTGGCCTCGTGTGCATTGGGGGGCACCACCTCGTAGTAATCCTGGTATGGACTGTAGACGCGTACCTGGGGAATCCAACCAGGTTAGGTGCCCAGGAACTCCCTGGCCCTGGTTTGGTCCCCTACTTCCCACACGCTACTCAGGTCTCCCTGGGCCCCATGGAGCCTTCTCTGCAAGGCAAGAGCAAGCTCCTGGAGAAAGGTCCTGCCTTTTTCACAAGGTCCATGGTCCTTGTCCTCTAAAACTTCAGCCCCTACAACCATCTCCCCGTGACACCCGTTCTCCTTCCTTGGCCTCCTACCCAGCTCAAAACATTCTCCCAACATCCCGTCATAGAAAGTAGAATATTTGCTGGCAGCTCTACAATGATCCCACTTGGAGAAACCCATCTTCTAGTCACGAGAGAGGAACATGGCCAAGCCCAGGAAATAAACAGGCGTTGAGGAGGAAGGAAGGGTAGGGGTGGGAAGTAACTAAAGCAGTTGTCAGGTGTCCTTAAACAACCGGGATACATTCTGAGAAGTGCCTTCTTAGACATTTTTGTCATGCAAACATCATAGAGTGTCCTTACTACACACCTAGGAAATATGGTCCAGCCTATTGTTTCTAGGCTACGAACCTGTACAGCACACACTACTGTACTGAATACTGCAGGCAGCTGTAACATAGTGGGACGTATTTGTGTATCTAAACATACCTAAACAGAGAAGATAAGCACTGCACCACAGTGTTATGATGGCTACAGTGTTACTAGGAAATAGGAATTTTTCAGCTCCATTATAATCTTATGTAATGGCTACCATCATATACACAGTCTTGTCTTTAACCAAAACATCCTTATGCTGTGCATGCTGTAACTATAATCAAGTATCCACTATGCACCAGGTCCTGAGGGAAGTGTTCACGTGTTACCACCTCTAATCCTTACGTCAGGTGTTATTATCTCCAAGATACCACAGAGCTGGAGACTGAGGCTCAGAAAATGGTCAATGTTCTCTCCAGAACACACTCCCTGCCCTCCCCTCTCTCCTGTTAGATTGCCACCAACCCTTCAATGCCTAGTCAAAGGCCACCCACTTCAGAAACCCTCCTACTCTCAGAAAGAATTTTTTCTTCCTCAGTTCTCTGGACTTTGCTTGTGCCTCTTCTTGCTATTTTTTCTTGCCTGGAGAACCCAAAATGTGAGCTACCTATTGGCAAGGATTCTGATTCATTTGTGTCAATGAATGCAGGGCCTAGTGCATAACATGAACAAATAAATAATAGGCTGGGCGCAGTGGCTCTTGCCTGTAATCCCAGAACTCTGGGAGGCCGAGGCAGGTGGATCACTTGAGCTCATAGGTTCCAAACTAGCCTGAGCAAGAGCAAGACCCTGTCTCTAAAAACTCGCCAGGCATTGTGGCGGGCGCCTGTAGTCCCAGCTACTTGGGAGGCTGAGGCAAGAGAATCAGTTGAGCCCAAGAGTTTAAGGTTGCTGTGAGCTGTGATGCTACAGCACTCTACTAGGGGCAAGAAAGTGATACTCTGTCTTCAAAAAGAAAAGGAAAAGAACCAATAAATAGTGCAGAATTAAATGGAAGCACCCAATCCAAACCCCTCATTTTACCTAGGGGGGCACAGAACTGGTGAGGGTATAGTTTCCCCTTCTCTTCTAGATCCTTCATCTTAGTCCTCTTCCTTCTCTCTAACTGGGCTTCACACTTTCCAACTCCCCTCCAAACTCCACTCATCTCAAGGTGATTGCAACATTTCCCCATACCCCAAATCTGTTCCTCTCCCTGTAAATGCTTTACATGCCACCACCATGCACTCAAACCAAGACAGCAGGTTGGCCCCCTTGTCTTCATGCACTTGCCTTCCATGTCACATCAGCCACTAGGTCTCGTGATTTTTATCTTCTAAAAACGTTCTTCTGTCCAACCCTCTTGGCCAAAGCCAAGAAAATAGTAACTTGGAAGTTGTGAGGGACCTTAAAAAAACACTCACAGGAGTGGTTGGGAAGGAGCCAAAGTATGTAGACAGTTGAGGAATGGTTGAGAGGTGAGGATGGGAATCAACCTGTCATGATATCTCTTTCAACAAGTTTGGCTTTAAAGGGGACTTCTCTAAGTAGACTTTGTAATTTCAAGTCCCCATGCCACTTCCCTTTGATAGGGCTGCCCTTCTCACCTTTCCCCATTCAACTACCCAACTTGTCTTTCAGACTCAAGTGTCAACCCTCCCTGAACCTCAGGTTCTGTTGGGGTCCCATCTGGACACCTGTAGCTCTTGGACTTCCCTCCATCACTGCTCTAGTCATGCTGTCTTATCATTGCATCCCTGTGAGTGTGTCTCTCTCCCATCAGACTTGGAGACCCCTATAGGTGCACAGACTGGGTCTAATCAAACCTGACTGGAACATGGCAGGGGCCTGATAAATGTTTACTGAATTTATCTCAAGTGAATCAAATACAGGGCCAGACTGGAACTAAGGTCATCCAATTCTGGAGTTCAAATTCAAGTTAAGGAGAGCAAACAGTCCCAGAGCAATGCAGGACAGGCAAGCAATGCTATGGGTCACAGTCTCAATTAACACTGCTTGCTGTGCTCCTCCCACCAATAGGGCTGTATGAAAGAGTGGCCAAGATTTGGGATTCACAGCCAGAAGGGGCTAGAAGGATCTAAGCACTCAGATCCAACTTTACTGTTAAGGAAGTTGGGTTCCAGAACCTCCACCTGCCCCGCAGATGCATAGTGAGTCAGTGGCCTTGTGAGGCCCTGGAGAGGATGGAAAATACCAACTCATGTCCCTCTGGGGCACCTGTTTCTCCAGGTCTGGGAGGCCCAGAAGTAAACTCACATAAGTCACCTGGCAACAGGCAGGGATACCCCAGAGACCTGAGGGCAGAACCTGAGGCTTTGATAGCTGTTGTCTCTCCTTCAGAGGCCCAGCATCTTTGTGGATGGGGACAGTGTTGGCCAAACAGGGGTCACATGCAAATAATTCCCTTCAGATAAGCTGTTATGCAATCTTTTAACTCCTATCTTTAGGCATTCTCACTTTAAACAAATAGCCATCCTACTTAGAGCATGGGGGATACGTCAGTAATGACGGACTGGGAGTCCAGGCCTGCCATTCATGAATTGAGTGACCCTGATTGTGTTAGATAACCTCTCAGATTCTTCAGCTTTCTCATCTGTAAGCAGTCTTTCTTACACTGGCCACTCCCAAGGCACTATGAGATTCCAGCAGAGCCACATCCAGCAGCTGAGTGGCCCAAGAACTTCTAGGCTTGGTGGTTCCACCCATCAGAATCATCAGGAACCATTTTTAAAACTACAGATATCTTAGGCCCCACCCCGGACCTGTGAACATTCCCTGAGGCCTACACGTGCCAGACCTTGAGGAAGTTTAGCACAGACTGTCCCCACCATTGAGCACCTATTGAGCCCCTGCTGTGTACCTGCCCTGTGTCAGGCCCCATGGGGCGGACCTAGTCCTGGCCTTGGAGTAAGTTCCAGGTCTCATGGGAGACTAGACAGATGGGAATAAACTGACTTTAATCCAGGCCGAATAAAGAGAGTGCTAATCATTAGTACTGGGCTGTGGGAGGGAGTGACAATGCCTGGACGTCTGGGAAGTCCTCACCGCAGGGGTAGCGGCCTTTGAGGTGGGCCTTAAAGGATGAGCACCAGTTTGCTGGGTGAATCCTGGCAGCAGAAAGAACAGCATGTGCAAAGGCTGGAAGAGGGGAAAGCTTAGGTGTGGCTGGGACAGAGGGTATAGCAGAGCAGCTGGAGGATAGGGATGAGGGGATACTGTAGGCCAGACTGGCCGATCCCGAGGGCCTCGAAAGCCAGGATGTAGTCAGTGTTCCTTGGGTAACAGGGAGCCATGGAACGTGTGCAAGCAATGTGACCAGGCCGGTTCAGAAGGCAGGGAGGGCTGAGCCAGCACTTACCCAGATCCGCCTTTCAACCTTACAGGGGTTCCATGAGCAGGACACACACCTGACCTTGGGGCAAACCCGGCGGCTCCTAGGAGGGACGGTGGCTCCAGCTGGGGCCTGCTTAAGCCACAGAAACCCAAGAAGGCAGGGGGAAGGGAGGTGTCAGAGGTCCTCTACATTGGGGGAGACTCAGAGCTCTTACCAGGCCCTACCAGAGCCCTCTGCCTGGGCTGGGACAAGGGGTTGTCTTCCCCCTTAGCTCATGCTAACAGAGGGAGGCCCAAAGAAGGATAGTTATACAAGAAGGAAGAGTAGTCCCTTTCTAGAATTAACTCTGCCTCCCTTGTTTCATGCAGCTAGGGCTCCCAGTCTTCAGGGAGGACAGAGCAGCTCTGATCTACCCATCTGGCCCCCTTCTCCCCCCAGCCTTGCCCCTCACTGTGCCCACAGGCCCTCTGTTCCCTGGTAAAGCTGGTGTCAAGGGTTCCTGGGGCCTCCACCCAGAGTGGGGTAGGAACCGGCAGCACGTGGAGGGACAAAGTGCAGGTCATGCCCACAAACACGGACGTGAACGCTCAGAGGCACACACACCCACTCTAGTCAGCCCCAGGCCCAGGTGTGTGGAGCAGTGGGAGGTAGAATAGAGGGTCGGGGCAGGCCGGGTGCAGTGGCCTATCATGCCTGTACTCCCAGCGCCTTGGGAAGCCGAGGCAGGACGAGCACCCTGAGGCCAGGAGTTGGAGAGGGTCAGGGCAGGGAGAAAGGGCAGGTAAAGTGGCAGGAGGGTGGACAGGCAGAGAAGGACAAGGCAGCTTCATAGAGTCACAGTGCAGAACGGTCACACCCTCACCTCCTTCCTTCTTCCTGTCTTGGTAGGACTGATTTCCCTACATTAGGGGGCTTGGGATCTCAGAGCCAGAGTAGCCCAACCTGGGTCCCTCCACCCTGCTGGCTACCACTCCAGCCTCCTGACTCCCAGCTTCTGCCAATCTACCCACCATCTGGGAGCCTGACTCTGCCCCCCAACTTCTGACTGCAACCCAGCATTGCTTCCCACAACCCTCAAGAAACTCAAGTTCCTCTACTTGGACACCAAGGTCCTTCATGAGGCCAGGCATGGTGGCTCACACCTGTAATCCTAGCACTCTGGGAGTCTGAGATGGGTAGATTGCCTCAGCTTAGGAGTTTGAGACCAGCCTGAGCAAGAATGAAACCTGGACTCTAGTAAAAATAGATAAACTAGCCAGGCGTTGTGGCAGGCACCTGTAGTCCCGGCTACTCAGGAAACTGAGTCACGGGGATCACTTAAGCCCAAGAGCTTGAGGTTGCTGTGAGTTGTGATGCCACGGCACTGTATCCAGGGCTACAGAGTGAGACTGTGTCTCAAAACAAACAAACCTAAAAACAATGCCCCACCAAAACAAAAAACAGGGCCTCAGAGGTCATCTCTCCTGTTTCATGGCCTCCACGCATTACCCTCCCTGACCCCAGACTTCCTCTGGCCCCTCGAGGCACGCAGACATGCCCCGCACACGTGCACACATTCCTTCCCTGTCTCTGCTCGTGCAGTTCCTCCTACGATAGTGTCCTCCTCTCAGTCTCACTGGCCTAGGTTCCAATGCAGGTTCTTCCACTGATTTAAGACTATGAGACACTGGGCAAATCAATTCCCTTCTCTGAAGTTCAGCTTCCCTATCAATAACTGCCCTTTTCTCCTGCAGGGTTTTTGGAAGAGGAAATGATGTAATCAATGCCAGGTGCTCAGCACAATGCTCGGCTCCGCCAGATGGATGCCCAACGGGCTTTCTAAATACATCCCAGTCTCCCGGGCTACGTCCCAATGGAGTTTATGTCTGGAAAAGAGGGGGCCCCACCATGCACAGGTAGAAGAAGCAAGCATAGATTCTGGGGTCAGGCAGATGAGGGTGGAAGCCAAACTGGGCGAGGCAGCTCTTCAAATCCACATCCTCCACCTCCACTAAGCTCTGGCGACCCCATTCCTTAAATATGTCCTATACTTATCAGTCTGCCTCTGCCAGCAAGGTCTTAGTCCAGACCTCCAGCCTGTTGCCTGGACATTGTCCCAGCCTCCTAATTGCCTCTAGGTGTCCACACTTACCCCTACAATCCATTTCCTACCTACCAGCCAGACTATCATTTTAAAAATTTAAATCTGCACCCTCAGTGAGTCCCCAACAATAAAAATAAATAAATAAAAATAGAAAAATTAACCATGCATAGTGGCCGTTACCTGTATTCCCAGGAGGCTGAGGGAGGACAACCTCTTAATCCCAGGAGTTTGAGGTTGCTGTAAGCTAG